>OX463853.1:38561174-38685989 GCA_949825065.1 Odontocerum albicorne | reverse complement strand
AATAATATATTAAATAAAACAGTTGTGAATACTTATTTTATTAAAAAAATCACATGCAAATTAAGTTTTTCGATACCATTTCTGAACGTTGAAAACCATACATAAGACTGACTACGTTTGTTTCCCCATTTGTAATGATTTTTATCAAAAGATTTGTACTTTCTTTTAAATAAAAAACAGTTTCTATCAAACATCTTATTAGGTCTGTTTGCCTTTAACCCTTCCCTTACGGTGCTAAAATTGAAACGCGCGCTCCGGTGTTGGGTAGTGAGTACGCGATCAAAAATTAGCGATTTAAAATCAGAAAAATAAGAACATTCCTAGATAATCCCCTGAATTAATTATAATTGAAGTTAAAAATTATAATAATTGAGATTTATTTGCTGAAAACATTAAAAAACCATCTGGCAACGCTCACGGAACGGGAGTACGTCTAATCTATTAGCAAGCCCAGAAGCAACTGCGGCGCGGAGCAGTATAGTGGCTTACCCCGGCGTGGCATACGCTTGCGACAATTGAGTATGCAAGAGTGAGATGCGAATATAGTGTCGCGCTTTCCGCATACTCTTCACCTATCGTCAAGACACAAGGTCGAGGCACCCGCAGCGTTTAAATGCGAATTTGTTTCCGATCTTCACAAAATACCCACGATATAGTCGATAAACTCTGATTATTATTAATATTATTTTTTAAATCCATGCGTAAATATACTATGGAGGAATACCTAAAATCTTAACCTTGTATTTATTATATTTATAGAGATATTGATGGTTATTAGAAGCAACGTGTAGAAGATACCCAACACAGGGAAAGAAAGGTTAATATAAACAAATAATTCACAATACGGCTTTCTGACAAGTAGACAGGAAGGAGTGAGGAGCTTTTGGAAGCCTCACATAGGCATGTGTGATATGTGAATGGCTGGTGCAAATGTAGAGCGTGTGATGAGAAGTTGGTGAACATGATTTTGACGAGGTTATTGAGATTATGATGTGGTATGAAATGTATGTGTGATATCTAAGGATTTAAATATGTGTTAGAATCTGAATGCAGTGTGAATGTTTCAACTGAGTTTTTAGTACAACTGAAGGAAATGATTATCTAAATCCACAAAATCGAGGGTTTAGTATTATAATGTACTCGTACTTGTTCTCTACAGTTCGCATTTCCTTCAAAATTATATATATTTTAAATACTGTATCGTGCACAATATAAAAATATGCGTTATCCAAAATTGTATCCTATTTTGTTCCTCAAAAGTCTATTCTAAAGATATTCGTTGATTGAAACAGGTGATTGACAAAATATTAAAAATAATTATGAACAAATTCTTTGCTTTGAAGTTATTGCGATAGAAAGAGATTTTATAAGCTACATATGTAATTTGCAAATTGGCAACATATTGCTTCAATAATAACTTTTTTAGAGTTTTCTACGAAAGTGTCTCTTAAAATAAAATGATTGCATGAAAACTGATTCTATTGTCAACCCCTCAACTGAGAGCTGTGGAGGGTAGTCACAAATCACCTATAATAGTTTATAGATCTTGCAAGGGGTGAACGCTGGGTATTAAAGCAATTTGTTATTGGAGAGGGTGCATTGATTACGGGTGGTGCGGGAGGATTGATGAAATATTACTAAAGTATAAAAAATTTGAAAAAGAAAAATGCACCCTTCGTTTCAGAGACAAAAGAGAATTATTCTTTTGTATGCTTTGGTATATTTTAAAGAGACGTTGAATTTATGAAATGCTACTAAATAAACTAGCGAGATTCTGCCATGTACATGCTTAGTAATGATAATTTGGCATATTTGAAATGCGCTGGCGCTTCTTTGGGCGAAATAGTTCATTTATCTTTCCCTTCCTGTGCTTAAAAAAATCTACCAGTTCCTGTGATGTGTATTCAATACACATCAATACATATGTAAAAATGAGTGTAATTTATTTTTAACAAACACTGTTTATTCCACTTTTTTATGACGGTATAACCCTACCGGTTTCAAGGCTTTCACCTCATCTTCAGGGGAGCGCAAACAAGACTAAATGCTGTTCGGACTGGTACCGATATAGACACTTCAACGGTTGGAGGCGGGAGGGGTGAGGGGAAGGCTAGGTATTATTTCGGCCAAGAGCGGGGAGATTTTGGGGAAATAACTATTCAACAGATGCTCTGATCTGTATATTGACTTAGAAATTTCTAGGGCCTCCAATCTGTCCAATCTATTTCCGTTGTCGCTAATATGTAAGAATTTGGCATCATTGATAGAAAAAGTATGATTCTCACGGTGACAATGATTAGCCATTTCAGAATAAATTAGAGGATTTGTTAAGGCAGATTGGTGTTCACGAAATCTCTTTTCAAAAGATCTTCCTGTCTTTCCTATATAGAAATTATCACAGTCAGCACATAAAAGTTTATACACACCGCTGTTGTTAAGTATTCCATTTTTGCCTTTCCCATTAAATAAGAGTTTCCGGAGATTGAAGTTAGTGTAAAAAGCTGGCTTTATGTGACTTGGAATATTTTTGGTTATTTCATTTGATATATTTTTTATAAATAGGACTTTGCTCCATTTATAGGTATGCTTATAGGTGTCGTTAAATATATAATCTTTTATGAGTTTCTTTTTTGTTTTGTTTTTTAAAAGTGAATCAATGAGGCTTCCAGGATAGCCATTATTTGTAGCAATTTTTTTGATGGTTATTAATTCCTTTTTAAAATTGTCGTCGGTTAATGGGACACTGAGCAATCTATGAAGCATACAGTTAAAGGCGGCGAATTTATGATTATTAGGATGGTTAGAAGTTGCTGGAATTATGGAGTCTGAATAAGTATTTTTCCTATATATATCAAAGTCAAATGTGCCTTTTTTCCGAGATAATGTTAGGTCCAAGAAATTTAATTTTTCGTCCTGTTCTGTTTCTAATGTAAATTTTATAAAACTTTCTATAGAATTTAAATATTTAAGAAAATGGTGTAATTGTCTATCGGTACCCGTCCAAACACAAAGAATGTCATCTGCATACACAAAGAATGTCATCTGCATTGCTACAAATAATGGCTATCCTGGAAGCCTCATTGATTCACTTTTAAAAAACAAAACAAAAAAGAAACTCATAAAAGATTATATATTTAACGACACCTATAAGCATACCTATAAATGGAGCAAAGTCCTATTTATAAAAAATATATCAAATGAAATAACCAAAAATATTCCAAGTCACATAAAGCCAGCTTTTTACACTAACTTCAATCTCCGGAAACTCTTATTTAATGGGAAAGGCAAAAATGGAATACTTAACAACAGCGGTGTGTATAAACTTTTATGTGCTGACTGTGATAATTTCTATATAGGAAAGACAGGAAGATCTTTTGAAAAGAGATTTCGTGAACACCAATCTGCCTTAACAAATCCTCTAATTTATTCTGAAATGGCTAATCATTGTCACCGTGAGAATCATACTTTTTCTATCAATGATGCCAAATTCTTACATATTAGCGACAACGGAAATAGATTGGACAGATTGGAGGCCCTAGAAATTTCTAAGTCAATATACAGATCAGAGCATCTGTTGAATAGTTATTTCCCCAAAATCTCCCCGCTCTTGGCCGAAATAATACCTAGCCTTCCCCTCACCCCTCCCGCCTCCAACCGTTGAAGTGTCTATATCGGTACCAGTCCGAACAGCATTTAGTCTTGTTTGCGCTCCCCTGAAGATGAGGTGAAAGCCTTGAAACCGGTAGGGTTATACCGTCATAAAAAAGTGGAATAAACAGTGTTTGTTAAAAATAAATTACAATGTCTTTAAACCTCCACAACGTTAATGCCTTAACTATAAACAACATAAAAATGAGTGATTTAAATAACTCATTTTTACATATATATTGATGTGTATTGAACACTCAATCGCTTAAATTAATTAAACTTGAAGTCAAAAGTGATAATAATGGAAATTTAATTGATGAAAACATGAAAAAAATATCGGATGACGTTCACAAAATGGATGGAGTGGCTACCTCGAACGAAAGCCGGCTGGCTACTAAAAAGAGGGAAGCGAGGGAAATGAGATTCTATTTTTTGCATTCCCATATACCGAAGTACAGTGAGAGTGAGACGTGAATAGCGTCGCTGTCTCACCCATAGCGGTTTTTAAGAATTAATATACTACGTCACATACTGGCGCATGTTTGATTGTATTGGTGAATTTATTCCCGATTTTCACAAAATATCTCTTATGTGGCCGATAAGTGCTAATAATTATTAATATTATTTTTTCATCCAATGATTGAATGTATTATGGAGGAATACCTAAAGTCTGAACCCAGTATTTATTATATTTATAGATATATTAAAGTTTTTAGAAGGAATGTGTACTAGTTACACATCAACGGACAGGAAGGGTTAAGGAGAGCGTAGTACTATTATTTGTATGTTTGATCAATAGACTTAGTATTTTCCTCTCATGTTCTTATTCAATTATATTTCAGTTAATTTAAAAATGCATTATAAATGTGATGTTAATATATTTTGTAAATTTAAATCCGAAATTATTTAACATCAATATTTTATTACAGGCTGTTAAAAAGGCTTTGATCTTTTCTAATTTAATTTTATATCAACAAGAAACAAGGGCTAGAAACCTCATTTATAAAATAAGTTGATGAGAACTATAAAAGTTTTGCTTAACTATTTAAAGTTGTTTAATTTATTCGTCTACAACAAATCAAATACAGCAAAGTGTCAGTTAAGATTTCTTTGTTATTTTTTTATTTAATCTCAAAAGATTAAGTACAAAACTTCTGAGTAAGAATTAAAAGACACTTAAAAAACATTTTCTACTTTAATTCAAGTATTTATCGTAAAAATCGTAAGAAATAAAAAAAAACCGGTTCTTGTACTGAATTTAACTAAATACATTAATTTTTTATTGACTTTGATCACTTAAATGCTCTTTTATAAAAAGAGTTTTTTTCTATTTATTTTATAAATAATTTTTTTCACCGGCCGCAACTAGCTAAATTAAAACTTCAGAAGAATTCTAAGTATTTGTTACCGCCACCTTATCTGTTTTTGTTTCCATTTTGATTTTAAATTGGAGCATTTTATATATAAATAGGCCAAAACCCATACGATGGTTGTCATCAAAGAAGGAATACGAGAATTGAATTTTGAATACAAGAGAGCGAGAGAGGAGTACTTGGATTCTCTCCGAAAGTAATTCCAAAATTGAATTTCGGTGGGTCCGTGATACTGAATGGATTTTAAATACCTAGCTAACAATTTTTGAACCGGTGTAAAAGGGGACGATGTATAAATGATGTATAGGAACAAATTTTATATTTATGAATACGTATTTTCATAAATGTAGAATTTGTTTTACTTCCGTGAATATTTCACGGGTTGCAGCTAGTCATAGTATAAATTGGCCAAAACCTATACGATGGTTGTCGTCAAAGAAAAAAACGAGAATTGAATTTTGAATACAAGAGAGCGAGAGAGGAATACTTGGATTCTCTCCGAAAGTAATTCGAAATTTGAATCTCGGTGGGTCCGTGATACTGAACGAATTTTTAATACCTAGCTAACAATTTTTGAACCGGTGTAAAAGGGGACGATGTATAAATGAGATGTATAAACAAATTTTACATTTATGAGTATATATTTTCATAAATGTTAAATTTGTTTTATTGCCGTGAATATTTCACGGGCTGCAACTAGTTAAATTAAAACTTCCAAATAATTCTGAGTATTTATTACCTCCATCTTATCCGTTCTTGTTTCAATTTTGATTTTAAATTGGAGCATACATATCATATCATTACCCAAAATGTTTTCATAATGCTTCTCTGAATTTTATGGTAAAATAAGAAAAATAAAAATTCAAGTAAATCTTAAAAATTCTAGTAAATCCTCAAATATTATACTAGGCGTGTCCAGAAAGTTAGTGTACTGAGGCTCTCACGACCGGATGGATTTTATTTTCGACATGTTGGCTACACTTCCGTGTAGCCTGACCCTTCCCCTCCGCAACGAGACCGGTTCGAGGTCAGTACGTTGAGAAGTCTCGACGCGACAACACGTTTAGTGAAAAATGTCAACCCAATCTCCCGCCAAGTGCGAAATAAATAATGCCGGGCAAAAGTTTTTGAGGCGCTGCAAACTCCATGGAGATGAATTTCTCCATCGTTACTGGAGATGAAACTTAGGTTGCACACTACACGCCTGAAACCAAAATGCAGTCTCAACAATGGTATCACACCTCTTCACCCTCCGCCAAAAAGTTCAAAACCACAATTTCAGCCAAGAAAGTCATGGCATCGCGTTTTGGGACTGTCAAGGCATAATTTGAATTGAATATATGCCTCAAGGGAAGACCATCAACTCTGCAAGATACTCTGAGACCCTAAACAAATTGCGGAGGGCAATTCAGAACAAGAGGAGAGGCATGCTGACAAAGAGAGTCTGCCTGCTGCACGACAATGCCAGACCACACACGGCCAACGCCACGAAGGAACTGCTCGCCTCGTTTAAATTGGATGTCCTGAACCATCTCGCGCATTCCCCTGACCTAGCACCTTCAGATTACTATCTCTTTACCTCCCTGAAGCTGCACATGGGTGGAAAAAGGTTTTCAACCGACGAGGAGGTAAAGGAGGAGGTGGGGAAGTGGTTGGCGGGAAACTACTTCGAGGAAGGCATCAAAAAGTTGATACCCCGCTTCACCACCTGCATTGAGAGGAATGGCGACTATGTCGAAAAATAGCTTACATATGTACTACGGTAATCACGTAATTTTTTTGTTTAAATAAAAAAAATTGTAACCTACAAAAATTCAGTACACTTAGTTTATGGATATGCCTCGTATAAGAAAATATCTGTTATTGTTTTACAAATAATTTTCAAATAATGAGAATTTTTCGGAATTTGAAATCACGCGAAAGAAAAAAATAGTCACTGTTAACAAAGAGAGAAAAGCTAAGATTATACTTGTCTTACTAAAATTATGGTATATGAAAGGATGAATGATTATATATTTTTGTACAATAAACCGCAAACTGGTGATAATATATGACACCAGTTAAACCTAAGTATGGTTTTAGTAACAAAATAAGATCAGTTCACCCAAAAAGAACCTCGAGATAGAAAGAAGAAACAAACATCTGTCATGGTAATTAAGGTAAAGGAAGAGAATAGGAAAGTTAAAGGGAATTATGTACGAGTATTCAAATTAATGTATTATATAAATTAGGTTTTTTTTTCTCAATTTCATTAAAAATTGATCATCGTATATATAATTAAATGTATTGATAAAAATACATTATTTATAGTTAAGGCATTAACATTGGATGTTTAAAGACATTGTATTTTTTTTTATAAAACATTGTTTTTTCCCCTTCCACAAAAAGCGTAACAAACAGTGTTTGATAAAACAAATGACAATGTATTGATAAAAAAATATATATGTCATTTCCCGGAGGACGGCAGTGAGGACAAAGCACTACACTTTTCTATCGCGACACACATTGTGTCTTCTATATCCATATACGTTATTATACAACTCCTACGATTTATCTGACTTTTGACATTTCTTTCTTTCAAAAAAGTATTTACAAACATTCCACTCACATTTGCACCGTATCTTTTTTGTTAGTGTTTCTTAATTCAACCGTTTTACGTGCACACACCATTTCATTCTTAAATTACTAAATACATCAACCTTAAGTTCACATACATCCCTTATTATTTTATATCGTATTCTGGCTATATTGTCAACTCTTCTCAAAGCACGCATTTCCACAGCATTTATTCGGCTTTTCAGTTTTTCAGTATTTTTACGTAAGTCCCGATTGCCTTCCATGCAGACTTGTAAAAATTTCGATGTCTCTTGTGGACCTTTCACCATCTGTAAAATATTATACTACCTAAATAGCAGGCTTACTTGACTTCCCTTCATTTTCCATTTCGAAAAATTATTTTTCAAATTTACCTTTTCAAAAAACTCACATGATTTTCCTAAAAATACTGTCATTCATCATAATTTGTATTAAACATTTGTTTGCCACCCATTGACCTCTGTTATTCCTTCATTCATGAATATATGTAAATGTTAAATAACTAGGGTGAGATTATGTTACCTTGCTCAACCCTTTGAAAAATATAACACCACTCAGTCAATACACCTTTCACTCTAATATATGTTCTACTTCGGCATATAATGACGCAAAACTACATATTAATTTATAATCAACAACACATTATTTCAATATTTTCCATAGATTGCCCCTTATCACGCAGTCATGTCCTTCTTTCAAGTCCACAAACGCATAATACACTTTTTTATTAACGTAGTTACTAAGCTAATTATATTTTTAAGGGAGCTAGGATTTAAGCCTTTATCATTTTTTAAGCATATTTATTAGGAATTTCCTGGAGAGACCGCATCACAAATGAAGAGGTTCTCCAACGAATCGAAGGAGGAAGGCACCTGCTCAGGATCCTGTCCGAAAGGCGTGCAAGATGGATCGGTCATATAATACGACAAGAGGGTCTCTTGCATGCCATAATGGAGGGTATGACCGAGGGGACAAACTCTAGGGGACGCCCACGCCGAGAGTACCTGGAGGACCTGTTGGTGGACGTGCGCTGCTCAACATATACAGACTTAAAAAGAGCCGCACAGGACAGGGGGGAATGGAGGAGAAGAGTTCGAATTGCTGCAAACCAGTCTTAGGACTGCAACCACGGAAGGAAGCACATTTGATTGAGCTAACCCATATGTTTCTCAAAATAAATCAATTGGTTTATTCTTTTAATACGAATCCAACGCTCTTCATTTACTAATAATCCGGAATTGTTAATCTGAGATTAACAATAATTAGTATACGAGATACAATTTTAGGAAACCAAATCTATTTCTGAAGGATTGTCAACAATAACCAGGATCGTATACATGAAAGGAGATTTCGTGAATGAAATATACTTTCAAGGATTAGCTTGTTTAAGGAAGTAATTTCAACGATGATGCCATCACATCCCTGTGCAAAGAGCTAAGAGTTATATCATTTTATGGTGGAAATTAGTTGTTAATATTTTTTTGTTCAAACCACTGTAGTTTACATAATACAATCTGTACTGAACTGAAAAATACTGAACTCCTATCAGTTCTCCATTAATTTATCGTTATTCTCTGTTTATACTACCATGTCATTAGCATACAACAAATTAGAAACATTCCCGTTCAACATTTATATGACATATTTAAGATAAAGTTAATACATATATAAACTAAATTAATGTTCATTATTTCTTAATCGATAATATAATAAATGGAGGGAAAAATCGAAGATAAAAGAGAGCCCGGAAAACAAAATGTTACTTTATCCTTTTAATCCTAGCATATTTTGCATACAATGTGCGAAGAATCTCAAGCATTTTTTATATTTTATTTTTTATCTCAGTTAATATTTAGTTTTAAACCCTATTTTTTTGTGGAGACCTTCCTGTAGAGTGTACAATAATAAGTAATTTTTATATTACATAAATTATTTTTTTTAATTCAACATAAAAACTTCCTTGAAAACTTTGAGGTCGATGATCGGCCCCGAGGAATTTTTCGCATATACTAGTTGGGGCCGATTATCGGCCCCGTGGGATTAAAATGGTTAAAATATATAGAATACTCTCTGTCTTAAAGAATTTAATGAAATCAGTAAAGGTTTAAACATGTATACAATAAATACATTATAAATGAAACAAAAATATCTCAAGAAGCAGTAACTTTTTTTTTCCACCAGCTTTTCTTAATTTAAGAGTAAGTGATACATTCTAAGCTACAGAGCTAGTTAGTTCAAAAGTCACCTGATATAACCCTGTCTACTTATTTTCCTCTGCAAGAAAGCTTCCTAGGCTTGTTAAGAGGCTTGACTTTCACACGAAGGTTCCCAAAAGACAAAAAAGAAAAAAACTTTCAAGTCTGTAAAAGCAGTTTATTTGGGTGCAAAATTCGCACGCGCTAGACGAGTGCGAGTATTACTGCCTATCCACGTGAGGTAGTATTTCAGATATGTTTGATGGAATAGTAATAACATAAACACTTTTATTTGCAATAGTTCTTGTCTCAAAGACTTGATAAGTGAGCTGAATACAGTTTTGTTCTCGGTTTTCAATATAACCATAGCAAAGTTGGATATGTTGAAGAGCATCATGTTAAAGAATGAAAAACCAGGCAATGAACACTGTCAGAGAATTAGACAATTTTAGTGTGGCACATCTCCAAGAGCTAAAAATTAAATATCTAAGAATTTATACACCCCTATTTTCTTTTTTTTTTATTTACTTTCATTTACAAAACAGGTTTAGCCAAATAACATGACAAAATTTCAACTCCTAAAAAATGTTTATACACTAATATTTTAAAAAGTTAAGTATCCAAAAATCCCTTCTATAAGTTGATAAAAAGTTTTTAACTTGCGTAGTCTTAGAATACATTTTCTTTTTAGTTTTAACTATGTGACATGAAAAGTGTCAATATCCGAAGCATATTCAGAAGAGTTAATTAATTTCTATCACGTATAGTGGCAAAGACACCCATCCTTGCGTGTTTGATTGAGAACAATCCCTGCCAGCGCAGTCGAGTGTAATTGTTAAGAATATTAAACGCTACTCTTTCTAATAATGGTTGACAATTCAAAAATTCTCGAACGAGCCTGATATCATAAACCAGTTGTCAAAGATTCTTTAGTACTCTCAAAGAGTTATATTTAAGCTTGAGTAATACAAACTGAATAAAATAAAGTCATGGATAGATACCAAACTCACTCATATAGAGATGTCACACTCACCTATATAGAGATATCACACGTAGTACAAACTGAATAAAATAAATCATAGATAGATACCAAACTCACCCATATAAATATATCATACTCACCTATATAGAGATATCACACGTAGTACAAACTGAATAAAATAAAGTCATGGATAGATACCAAACTCACCCATACAGAGATAGCACACTTAGTACAAACTGAATTAAATAAAGCCATGGATAGATACCAAACTCACCCATATAAATAAATCATACTCACCTATATAGAGATATCACACGTAGTACAAACTAAATAAAATAAAGTCATGGATAGATACCAAACTCACCCATATAGAAATATCATACTCACCCATAAAGAGATATCACACTTAGTACAAACTGAATTAAATAAAGTCATGGATAGATACCAAACTCACCCATATGGATATGTCACACATATTTTTGCTGTACCTTTATTACCATGAGTAACTTTTGCGTCTCCGTCGGGTTTTAAATGCTCTAATTTACTACGAACCAATGAAATACAAGCATTTTGAGCATCGTTTGACACACAAACTATTTAAAGAATCTCATAACTAATTCTAGAGATTTATAAACCGAATTGCACATAAGTTCTACACGAGGAACAAACGCAAGATTATTGTGGAATAAGATAGTTAGACGTATAATGTAAAATAAAGTGTAGATTCAAGTATATATTCATAAAATTTCAACACATACGAGCGATAAAAAAACACTATTTTGCACTTTGAAGTATAATTTGCCATCACCTGAGTTAGCACTGAAATAAGAAGTGAATTAGATTCTATGTGAAACTAATTGCTTTTATTCTGAATCTGGCAATAGTCTTCATATGTTATACGAGTATATCCCGGGATTCCAAATTTCTAATGTTTTTCTAACATTTATTTTTTGAGTGACGCGATCAAAAACTTAAGAAAAAATTTAATATGAACCATCAAACTGATTGCCAATATCTAGATCTCTTGAGCCATAGTCGATGAAGATCATCATATTAGATTCAATTGATGTGCGTCTTTTGAAGCCATGCTGCTCATCAATTCATTATATTTGCGTCCACTAACGACCTTAGTATGCGATCCAATTTCACTTTTAAGGAGCTAATCTATCGAGGCGATTAATGCGATTGGTCAGTAGTTGGCTACGTAGTCTTTTAAACGATTTTTTAATATAAAAATATATCGAGTTTTCTTTCGTTTAATTGGGAAAGTATGTAAACAAGAGCTGCTGACAGAAATTCACTACAGCTCTTAAAAAATCATTTAAATATTTCGTTCAATCCATCCAACCAGTCAGCTTTGTTATTTTTCATCAACTTTTAAAAAACTGGTTTTTTCAAGGCTGCCTCGTGAATTTAATTGAGCTTCTAGGACAACAATGAATTAAGATAAAACTATAACGAGTCCGGAAACCACCAAATGCACATCTCCAATGCACAATTCCGTCATGTACTGCGGTCGATCATTAATGACCATAAAATTGAAGATTTAACTATTTAATGACCATAAAATCGAATAATCACGACCTGAGTACGAATTTTTCAGTCAGTTTTGTCGTTGTTGATGGTTTGGTGGATAAAATACATAATGTTGATTCAATTTAACTAAGACAACATAAGGTGAAATAGTTGCTACCAAGACATTAGGGTGTAAAACTAACAGTCAGTTTTGTCGTTGTTGATGGTTTGGTGGATAAAATACATAATGTTGATTCAATTTAACTAAGACAACATAAGGTGAAATAGTTGCTACCAAGACATTAGGGTGTAAAACTAACAGTCAGTTTGGTCGTTGTTGATGGTTTGGTGGATAAAATACATAATGTTGATTCAATTTCACTAAGACAATATAAAGTGAAATAGTTGCTACCAAGAAATTAGGGTGTAAAACAATTTTTATGTGGATGCAATACTCATCGTGAGTCTAACTCAAAAAATTAACTACCAGTTAAAGTTTAAATAAATAATGGTCATGTTTATTTTTCTTATACTCGACACAGGTTTATTGTTATAACATCAAATACAGTTTTTTGCCTCGGTCTGCCAAGTCGTTTTGTGTTGTTGGACTTGCATAATGACATTTGTTGATTGTGCCGGAAGAGATTTGCTTTCTTGGCCTACCCATGCCAACTGACCTAAGCTTATGTTGTTATGTTGGTGGTAATCAGTGATTTTCTGTTTTTTTGGTTTTTTTATTATATATATCAGTTTTTTAGACTGAGTAACTTTTTTTCGAGTGTCATTTATTTGGTGTGATTTTATACAGGTTAATCCAATTAAATAAAAAATCAAAGCTGAATAACTTTTGTTGGTCTTTGAAATCGATGAATAAATTTTGTTGGTGTTTGAGTGTTATTTATATTTTTTAATTTGGTACAGTGTGTATAGTGGTGACATTTTAAAAACTCAGTTTATCAATATGGCACCGAAGACAATCTTTATTCACGATGGCATAAATGATTCTCAGGTATAACAAAAGTTTGTCATCATTATTTATTTACTAGTATTAAACCAGTCAAAACTTAGATAAACACAGTGGCCATGTATTTTTCTTTTACGGTAAATACCAGTTAAAATTTAAATAAACAATGATCATTTAAGATACATTCATTATAAAGTTTAATACTAGTTAGAACATAAATAAATTGCTAGAATACTTTTAAATACCACGTTAGAAATATGTATTTTTTTATTATGTGAAAATAAGAAGAATTATTTTTATTTATTTATTATTATTATTATTACACATGACAAGAAATATACACAATTTGAGAAAAAACAAAAGGTAATTTGATTTGGACATATAATTTTAATGGATCTGGGTTTGTTGCCTTTCATTTGTCGTATCCCCAGTAAACTAGGCTTTTGCCTGTATCTCACTGAGGATATTTAGCATGAAAAAATAAATCGATTCTTCTACGATCCGATTTTTGATAACACAAAAAACCCCGTTGCACGCTCTCATCAACCTGAAAAACAGTGACACTCAACTACAACTGGAAACATCTTGCGAAACTCAACTCCTCACACATTATCACTCCAGAAAGACCAAAAATATTCATCCCACAATATACCGCACACAATTACGATCCATATTATAAGCCTACCCTTATGCAATATATTATACACATAAAGTAAATGATTAAGGTGGTTTAGCACATTTTGTAAGTAAAAACAGTAAAAACATTTAATTAACATAGTTTTAGAATAGCTAAATATGTATTGAAATTTGCAATTAATCTAGCATTAGAGCAATTCTACATAAATCTGTCAACAGTACAGTGTGCGTCTGATCCGAAGAGGCTTCGAAGGAGTTCAGAAATCCGGGAACTCGTCCTTTTTGGCGGGAGGAGGAAGGCCGGGATGAAATACGGGACAGGGGCAGGGGGGGGACAGCCCGGGATATTCTGCGCACACACCCTCAGTTAGTCGGCAACCTCTCGTCGGTTAGCATCCCTTAGTTAAACTACCCCTAACGCGCATGCTCCGAATACGACCGGTGCGAAAAAACACAGTGTTCACTCTTCAAACCTGAAATTCAGTGATACATTAACAAAGTGAAGTAATTATTTGGTATTTCGGCGAAAACCTTAATACAGGATTTCAGTTAGTGATTGATTTCAGTTTCAGTTATTTGTGACAATAAACTTAAATACCCGTGCTCGTCCGTAACGCAATTTGATTGTTTTGTGATAAAAAAAACCTTACGTTTTTTCATTTCTGGAATTTAATTTGTTTCTTGCAATTTAACTGAGAAATATACACGATTTTACCAATCGTTTTTAAGGTTTCTATTGTTGGTGTTTGATTGTTTCGGTTGTCATTAACACACGTTTGAATTTGAATGGATTTAAGTGATATAGTGACAGTGATGTATTGAAAAAAAAGTTTGTGAAGAATTATACATTTTTTTGTGTGACAGATCACGACAAATTTAAAAGGTAATTTTCAATTTATTTTATGAATGTTTGTTTTTGTTTTTTTTTTCTACTCTACTAGGTTCATGACAGTCATCACCTAAGATATATGTCACTATTTATTGGAATTTATATTGAATTCATAGTTTCACTAAAATAATGACCACATTAAAATATATAAGAGTATCATTGGAAAATGTTTTCAGAAATTCTCGTGAATTGACTAATTTTTTCATTCAGCTCCAAACAAACATTTCTTTTATAAGTCGACCTTTATATTATTTAAAATAAAACATATTAACATACATTAAAAAGAAACAACATACTTTAAGTAAGGAAATCTTAAATCAGGGTTATTTTTTTGGGTATAATTAAAATTTGGGTAGTAAAATAGCGTCTACAGAGATATAACCATACTTCCTATTTTCAATTTAACGTACATTCAGATATGAAAAAAAAAGTTTCTATCTAAATATTCAAATGTGAAACAAACCGTGTTTTCAAATATTTAATCTTCAATACGGAATATAACAATGGATGAACAACGTTATTTCTTTAACTGAAATTAAATTTTAAGTCATTTCAGATATTCCAATGGATAATAAGAATTACGAAAATTAAAAATGTATAACACATTTAAAATAAATCAATTGCAAGTAAAAAATCTTCAAAGGTTTAAAAAACATACATTATTCAAAGTAAAACCACGTGTTTTTGTATTTTCATCATAAAATGTATATAGAAATTGAATACTTAGCATAAGGTAATGAAAAATTGGGAAAAGCACAAATTTAGAGATGGAATACTAAGTATACGTTGTATTTTTATCAGAAATGTAGAATTTACGTACACAAATCTGTTCCATCGTACGAAGATTTATGTAAATTATATATAGAAAAAAAACGTTTATTTGTTGAACGAGATATTTTGGTAACAAAAGATTATTTGCTGAGTGAAGACTAAATCGTTTCCGACGGCACAGTATACTCGTATATATCATAATACTTAAAGAACATTTCGTCAATTGGAGAATTTTCTTCAATGTTCAAATTTCTCAAGATTTGAGAAATTTCTTAGTGAAAATTTTAACATTTATACAATAAATAAAATATTAACAAAGGTTTTAAATGCTTTTTTTACAAGACAATTCACTTATACTAGGATGAGTTGTACCACCACATTGACGTCAAAAATGCTATAATTAAATTAAAAACAATCAACAAACACACAAAAATACATCTTAAATACTTGACATGTATTATTTGATCAGACAAAAGAGGAAATGTGGTTTCATTAAACTGTATTAAATGTAATATAGTAAAGATTTACAAAAGAAAAGTCTCACCTAACATTCTGTGAAATTTTGAACACTGCTAAGAATAAAATTATATGTTTAATCAAAATTGAGCCAATGTGCTAAAAATGAAAAAAAAGTTATTTTAAAATAATCAATTACTGTTTAAAGTTTAATCGAAATAAAAAAAGAAGGGTTAAACTTGACACAAAATTTCAATTCTTTGTTATTTTAACTAAATGGTGGCTCCAGATTGTAACCAGTTTGAATCGTTCAGTATTTTGGTTGATTAAGTTTTTATAGATATGTTGAATAATGTACTAAGTAGAAATCCTAAAAACGTTTTATATGATAATGTCAGTGTTATTTTCGTTTATTTCATACGCAAATGTTTTATGTATTTTGATCTTTATCCGGATGTTCACTATAAATTATCTACAGCTATAGGCAAAGCTTTTTGGCGATCTATAGCATTCGTTTCGATGACTATTTTTATAATTGAAACAATCCTTAGCAATTTATAAATGAAATCATTTTGAGCGTCACTATTTAATTATTTAAATTCATACAGAGAACTTGAAAGAATCTTCAAATTTTCGGATGAAAAAAATACAGCATCGGGAACAATAAATCACAACGTAAGCAAACTACGTGAAAGGTTTTTTGTGTGAAATATTTTATTTACGTTTCATAAAACCAAAAAATCAAGCAACCTTCGTCAATTCAGAATGAACAAGAAGTTATGTAAGTATATTTGGACTTCAAATCTTTGGATCAGACGCCTTAGAATCATATATGTTATTTTAAAAAAATCTGCTTTGTAACAAGGCAAATACGTTTTCAGTACAACTAAATTGAGATATGCCCAATTGAGCTTTCAACCTTGATGAACTTCTCTACTCAAAGCTTTTACATTGTAGTAATATTACTTCATTAACATATTGCCAACGACTCTGATTTCTTTAAAAAGTGTTACGTCATCAAAACCTTGTTCTTGCAATGAATTTTCTTTCTTTCGTTAGTTGATTGCTTATTATCGATATGGATCTAATATTGTTTTCTTATAACATGAATCTACTACACTTTTACATGGATTCTAAAATCTAGAGTCTTTTTTTATTTCGCTTCCTCTATTGCTGGATGGCGGTGTTACAGATAGTCTTAGACTTAGTAAAGATATTTTCTTTGCAAAAAAAAAAATAACTAAACATACATCAAACCTTAGTTCGCGCTTATGCATCTCTCAAAGTTTGACTAAAGGGACTTTAGTACTTTTTTCGGAATTTCTTACGAAACAATAATGTATTGTATAATAATGTCTTGTATATATTAACAGTCGAAGCAGATCTCAAATGAACGTAAACAAGGAATACATGTTTACGGTTTTACAGTTCAGTCTTGAAGCCAAATGCGTTTCTATTACATATCGTAAGATCTACAAAGATTCCTTTGTACTCGTAGTTCATCTTTCCTTGGTAAGTTTTCTGCTGCTTTCTTACCAAATAAATTTCTAAACATATACAGATGCGGGGAAGATCATAATTTAATGACTTCAGCTACTATTTTTATCCTTACACTTAAATAGTTTTTTTTTTATTCAAATATATTTAATTTGTCAAAAAAGCTAAGTTCGAATTAGTGCACTCATGAGGGTCTTCTCTTTAAACGGAGTCATATATAAAATGTCCTTTTATTTTTATTATTACAGTGTTAACTGTTCACTTTCTTCTTCATCTTATTTTAGGCCTGTTGGCCTGTTATGGTCCTGCATCATTGTTTGCCTCTTTTGACGTCGACTGCCAGCTGTCTTTCCATCTTTTGGAAGGTCGTCCTGGAGGCCTGCTTGCTTGAAAGATACTGTCCCTGGCCATTCTTACGGCTCTTGTCCCTGGCCATTCACTAGTGAAAAAATACTTACACTACTTGTTATCAGTGAATGTTTTTAATTTTAAAATCTATAAGCAGATACGGTTCTTGCATTTTACATAAAGCGACACTTGATGCACGTCGATATAAAAACTTTATTCAGTAGGTTTTTTTAAATTTACTATCGACAACCCCAGTTAGTAAAGGTTAACAACCAATAAAGAAGGTATAAAATAACTTATAAAGCATCACGCCGTGTCTATTGCAGGGTACGCAGAGATAACAGATCTCCAAACATTTGCATCTTCCATATTTATACATCTCGTCTCGTCTTCTCACTTTACTAACATTTAAAATCTGGTCCATTCGGTCCAGCACCGTTTTCCTCAGTACTTTTGTTTTCACGATAGCCTTGAATTTTTGACTAGCTGTCATTCTGTCATCATTCATTCTCTCCACATGTTCAAACCATCTTTAAGCTCTTTTATTCATCTTACTCAAAACATCAACTTTATCCATGCATTAATTTCTCATGTTATTACTCCGCCTTTGTTCAAAAATTGACACTATAATCTCTAATAAATATAAATTTATTATTTTCAAACGTACGATTTATCCACATTTCCTGGTTACTTAAATGAAGATGTGCATTCAATAGTAATAGTTTATATTCGATCTACAATACATCTTCACTGTGACATATGGATCGAGTGATAAATTTAAACGATATATTTATAGTTGGTAATATTTTTTACTGTCAAAAAAGAAGATTTCAACTTTGTTGAAAATATTCAGTAAGTGGAAACCTGGAAGATAGAAAACCAATGCATCACTGCATTACTCTCAATAATAAATCCTTAACTATTATTGCTCATGGAATTAAGTCATTTTGGGAAAATTCAGTATCAAAATATATTTATTGAATTAAAAGTGTTTTTTTAACGAACATGGTTAGTTATTACATTATTTATAGTTCAGGCATTAACATTGTGGAGGTTTAAAGACATTGAAATTTGTTTTATCAAACACTGTTTCAAGGCTTTCACATCATCATCAGTGGAGCACACACAATATTGAATTCTGTTCGAACACAAATCCGCGTTAACAAATCCTCTTTTTTATTATGAAATGGCTAATCATTGTCAACGTGAAAACCATACGTTTTCTATCGACGATGCCAAATTCTTACATATCAGTAGTGACGGAAATAAATTTGACAGATTAGAGGTCCTAGAAATTTCTAAGTCAGTGCATCGAGGTGAATATCTGGCAAACACATATAATATATCATAAGAATCTATCCGCTGCTTGCAGAGGTTATCCCATGCCCCAAGTCCCCAAACCGAATGTTTACCGCTTGAAGTGTGTATCTCGGTACCAGTTCAAACCAAATTTAGACTTGTTTGTGCTCCCCTGATAATGAGGTGAAAGCCTTTAAACTGTAGGGCTATATCGTTACAAAAAGTGGAATAAACAGTGTTTGATTAAACAAATTACAACATGGTTAGTTTCTATCAACTCGATGACTTCAAGTTACCATTGAAGCAGAACAAGAACTGAATTCTACTCTGGCGATTATTTTTTCCTTCAGTTACATTATAACATCATCAAATATTTAAGACGCCACTCTTCTTTTTTTTTTAAATGTATTATTTTGTTACGTTTTTATCGGACATGCAAAAGTTCTCAATTTCCTTGAACGCCCGTTATACCAGCTATTGTGTTATACTTTCCTTGTTTATGTGGCAACCTCTTCAAACATTTCAGAAAGGTGTTAAATACGCCATAAGTAAAAAAATTGATTCATATTTTTTTAAACTTAGGTTTTCAATGGAAATCGAATGGGTTTAGTTGGTAAGGTTTGTGTCTTACCAACTAAATAACGAAAGTTAGGTGTCTTACCGACTAAATAACGAAAGTTAGGTGTCTTACCAACTAAATAACGAAAGTAAGGTGTCTTGCAAACTACATAATAAAAGTTAGGTGTCTTACCAACTAAATAACGAAAGTTTAGTGTTTTACCAACTAAATAACAAAATTTAGGTGTCTTACCAACTAAATAACGAAAGTTATCACTATACATCATATTTCAATAGTTTTTTTTCGTAAACATTCCTCACCATTTTTTTTTCGTGACTTAACCATCTCAACGCTACTTTTCTTCTCGAGCTTCGTCATCTAAAGTTTTACATCTTCTTCCAATATGCATTCTTAATCTCCTCATTCTTTATTCTACTATAAATAGTATTTCTTGCATTTATCGAACTTTCATTTCCATATTGATTATTCATTGAAATGAATATTTAAATTTGACTATCTAAGTTGTCCTCAGTATATTCATGAAAAAATATTTTTTCTTTCTAAGCATGAACTGCTTCACCGATTAGGTAACAGCTGATGTTATTTGTATGTCAATACATCACACATAATTCTTCTGATCATCTTTTGTTTTTTTTAGCTTGACTTTGGAACGATCTTTCTGAATCAATTAGGTGACAGCTGATGTTATTTGTATGTGAATACATCACACATAATTATTCTCATCATCTTTTGCTTTTTTTAACTTGACTTTGGAACGATCTTTCTGAATCAATTAGGTGACAGCTGATGTTATTTGTATGTCAATACATTACACATAATTCTTCTCGTCATCTTTTGTTTTTTTTAGCTTGACTTTGGAACGATCTTTCTGAATCAATTAGGTGACAGCTGATGTTATTTGTATGTGAATACATCACACATAATTATTCTCATCATCTTTTGCTTTTTTAGCTTGACTTTGGAACGATCTTTCTGAATCAATTAGGTGACAGCTCATGTTATTTGTATGTCAATACATCACACATAATTATTCTCATCATCTTTTGCTTTTTTTAGCTTGACTTTGGACCGATCTTTCTGAATCAATTAGGTGACAGCTGATGTTATTTGTATGTCAATACATCACACATAATTCTTCTCATCATCTCTTGCTTTTTTTAGCTTGACTTTGGAACGATCTTTCTGAATCAATTAATTGTGTTTCATCCTTTTTGATATATTAAAATAACTTAAAGAACTATTATTCATCACATGTTCCTCTTTCTTAACTTTTACATACATCCAAATGCCCTTTAAACGTTCCTGTTCCATATATATTCAAATGTTTCTCTTTCTTAACTCTTACATACATCCCTTCTCAATCGCCATTTCCTTTGAGATAAAATTATTCTCAAATATAGTTTTGATCAACTATATTTAAGACAAAGGTCATGCATACATATAATAATTATGAAACATAGTCTAGTTGACTGTAATAAACTGTAATAAAGACGACCTCCGTGGTCTGGTGGTAAGACGCTTGTCTGCCGATCCGGAGGTTGCGGGTTCGATCCCCGCTGGAATCCAGATTTTTTTAAATGGAATTTCAGTCTGGTTTTCACTTAGGGCCCATTAAAAACAATATTTCTGGTTGGTTGGAAGAGATTGGCACATGGCAATAATCACGCCAGGGGAAATAAATAATAATAATAATAATTTCGCAGATGAATTTACATTAAAATGTTATATAAATAATCAATAAATAATAACTGTACATAATTTTTTTTTCAATAAACAAGTACTAATTTGGGATGATGAAATGATAGTCTAACGAATTTCTATAGTAAAATATTTGAGATGATGAAATGATAGTCTAACGAATTTCCATAGTAAAATATTTGGGATGATGAAATGATAGTCTAACGAATTTCTATAGTATTTGGGATGATGAAATGATATTTGGGATGATCAAATGATAGTCTAACGAATTTCTATAGTAAAAGCGACATATAATATTTGGGATGATGAAATGATAGTCTAACGAATTTCTATAGTAAAATATTTGGGATGATGAAATGATAGTCGAACGAATTTCTATAGTAAAATATTTGGGATGATGAAATGATAGTCTAACGAATTTCCATTGTAAAATATTTGGGATGATGAAATGATAGTCTAACGAATTTCTATAGTAAAAGCGACATATAATATTTCCTTCAAATAATTGAATCTATGTTACTCCTTTGTAGGATATAAGGCTTCGGCATATCACGTGACATAATATACAAATGAATGGAGAGACATGAGTCGGATCTGTGGGATCAATATCCTGAAGGTACATGTTAATAATTCACGCATTGTCAAAGTTTGGCTAAACGGGCCTAATTAGGACATTTCTCAATTAATACGAGTAGTGTCCTTATGGTACATTTAAATGGACTCGTTACATGTGTTTTTCTCAATCCAATGTTTCATTTCAAAGGTTTGTTTTATTAATAATGAGAAGATAAATGATTTTAAAAGATTCAGATAAAATTCAAATGAAAATTTTTTTAAATAGACAAAAAAATCGAAAAGAAAGGCACAGCTCAAAAAAATATCTGAAAACTAAAAAAAAAATGGTTTCTTTCTAGTTTTCACTGTAGGCCTCAATACTACATTTCTGGTTAATTAGAAGAAGTGGTCATGTGACAATTGAATTGCGTTTTGGTAAAGAGGTATACGTCATCAATTACTTATTTGTCAGTTTGAAGTTTTGCAACACTTGTATTCCTGAAATACAGACCTCAGGTAAATTTCAAAGGTAAACTTTGAATACATAAATTATTTATGTATTCAAAGTTTACCTTTCAAATTTATCTGAAGTCCGCACTTCAGGAATACAAGTGTTGCAAAACTTCAAACTGACAAATAAGTAATTGATGACATGTACCTCTTTACCAAAACGCCATTCAATTTATTCGGCAGTTTATATTGTATACCACGAAATTGTTATACAATACAATAATACTATTATGGACAAAAGAAAAGCAAAGACTTTTTTTCATTTTGTCTTTCTTATTGATAAGAATGAAGTACATTTGATTGAGCCAGGAAAATCGTTCCAAAGTCGAGTCGAGTGAACAACATACATGATCTAGTTTCTTTTTCACCGACACTGCATTTATGAACCAATTCGGTCCTCTTATAGTGTGACTGTATACTCGTAAGAAAATCGGGTTTAATAATATATTGAAAAAGGATCTCTCTCCCGAAGAAAACCCATCCTCTGCAAGCATAACACGTGAATATGAAAAGGATATCAGTGGCACTGAGAAAGGATATATACTATAGACAGGGCTTTAGTTTAAATGAATTTGAAAATATCAAACATAAACAAGCACTTATTACAACAAGACTTAGCTAAGAAAAAAAAGTTTTTAAAAAGTTATAAAAATAACAATACTTATGACAAAATGATGGCATTCGTGACCTAGATGGCAAGACTCTTGTCTACCAATTCGGAGGTTACGAAGTCAATTTCTGTTGGTCATCATTGTACTGTATTACACTTTCGTTGTGTAACTATAATTTAACGAGTTTATTGATACTCGTATATAGGAATTTCTTTCAAATAACCAGGAAATGTATTTAAAAAGAACTTAAGACAAAACCAGATTGTTTTTTTTTTAAATAAATCTGGGTACCAACGGGGTTTGAAGACATGTTACTTGCAAACTAAGCTACATTATTATCACTGGCGTAATAATCCCTTCTACAGATATTTTATCTATCGATCTTGTTCCAGGACAGCTGGTCGCTAGTTTTCTTTTTTATCAGTGCCATAATAACTCTCGATACAAGTACGTTGCTTTTCCATCTTAATTTCAGCTTATCAACTCGTTGTTGTTTTCAGGCTCGTTTTTCAGGATATTTTTCAAGAGGCTATATTGAAGAATTACTTATTAATAACCAACATAAATGCGCGTAGATACTGTTCAATTTGAGTGTTTTTAGAGTTTAATTTACTTAACTACACATCGCAAAATGCTCTACAATATTTAGTATCTTAAAATAATAAAATAATCATGAAAAAATTACAAACTTATATTTTACATGCTTATATACGATCTCATATTTAATTACACCTATTTTCTAATCACTCTAAAATAACGATTTGATTTTTGTCCTTAAATTAATAAATTCACATATAAAAAATTAAAAATACCTTCATTATACATTCTTTTCTATCATCTCATTTAATTACATCTACTTTTTTAATTGTCTGAAAGAAAGATGTATCCATTTGATGTTTCTGTTTAAGATAATTCACAATATCGTATACAGCTCTGATATCGATGATAGCTCCAAAATTTTCAAAACATTTGGAGATTCTTAATTCCCTAAGGAGCTCGTATACCTCATCATTGAAGTGTCTATGCTTATCTTCACTTTTACTTGCAGTTTAAAAAATTTAAGTATCTTTGGTTTTCACAGAAGGCCTCATTTACATCATTCTGGTTGATCTAAAGAGTGATGAAAGGCTGTACTGTATACAGCAAAAGTGCTAGAACATAATAAAAATTTAGTTTCAAGAGTTTGAGTACTTGGGTTTGCAAGAGCAATGCCTTGTAGAAAAGGTTTGTGAGAGATCTTGAGTGTGGTGTTTTTTATTGTTTCATATTTTAGTTTTTTTTTATTTCTATGATTATGTGCGGTACATTTTGGGGTGCATGTTTTTGGGCTCTCTGGAGTGATGAAGTGTGAGGAGTTTGATTTCGCGTGACGTATGCATGGATAATTTAGTGTCAGGTTGATGAGAATGTGCAACGGGGTTTTATATAATAAAACAATGGAAAGAAATGTCAATTTGTTTTTTCATGCTATATATCCTCAGTGAGATACAGGCAAAAACCTAGTTTACTGGAGACACGACAAATGAAAGGTAACAAAACCAGATCATTGAAGTATCTACACTTATCTCCACTTTTACTTGCAGTTTAAAAAAATCTTGGTTGGTTTTGGTTTTGAAATTGGTTTTCACAGAAGGCCTCATTTACATCATTCTGGTTGATCGAAAGAGTGGAGAAAGGCTGTACTGTATACAGCAAAAGTGCTAGAACATAATAAAAATATTTTGTATTTTACTGCTGTAAATATTCCAAGAAAAAATTCTCTTAAAAAGACTGATAAAATAAATTTCCTTTTTGATGTAAGACATGTATTACTTGAAAACATATTTCAAAAAACGGATAATTCAAATCTATTTAAGACATCTGTTTCCCCACATACAATTATTACGATTTTAGGAATACAATATTATTTTTATATAGAATTTTGTACGTTGTTCCTGAAATTTGAGACATGTTAGAATGCTTTTTTTTTTTTTCAATTTTCATGAGTTACTTCCCTTAATGATAATTCTTTCCCAACGCAGGGCTTGGGAGTTTGATTCTCGTTTGTACATTTTATTTTCAAAAAGAGTTTCAATTGAATTTTCCCTTCACCTCTGACATATTTCTGGTTGGTTGTTAGAGATTTTCATAAAGCAATAAACCTGAACAATTTTACTGTGTATAACGAAAAAGTAACACAATAATATAATGTTGATACAATACTCGACTATTTTTGGTTTACAAACGAAGTATTGAGTTGAAAACAAAAAACCTTTCTCTTTATATACGAGTATTGCATATATGTGAAGATGGACAGAAACGTATAAATATTTGTAATTTTAAACAATAATAATAAAATTGCATGTTGATTATAGAGAAAGCAAACATGCAGAATTCGATAAAGTGCAATAAATATCCCTGAAGATGAGTCGCATGTGAATTGAAACTTGTCGGGTTAAATATGTATTTTCAAGTGTATTAAATAGTGTTTTAATTTGTTAAATTTTTTTAGACATTATGTAGTCAAAACATTCAATTCACTTTGAATGTTAAAAACTTTTCGTAGACCAAAAAAAAATATTTGTCTGCGGGAACAATTTTTCGTACAAAACATGTACGATGGCGAACTGTGAGCTTTTAGTCCTCTACTGGTTCTAAAGCTTAAGATAATGTTGTCTCATGACCACGCTATTCAAAATGGCTACATCGTCACATTGGATATGTTGAAGGGTATTATACGATGAATGAATAAATTCTGAATATAAAGGTAGATTTATTCTGTCAACAAATGCAGACTAAACAGTTTGAAAAATTGCTCCATCGTCAGATTGGATATGTTGAGGGGTATTATACGATGAATGAATAAATTCTGAATATAAAGGTAGATTTATAATGTCAACAAATGCAGACTAAACAGTTTGAAAAATTGCTCTATCGTCAGATTGGATATGTTGAGGGGTATTATACGATGAATGAATAAATTCTGAATATAAAAGTATATTTATTCTGTCAACAAATGCAGACTAAACAGCTTGAAAAATGGCTCCATTGTCAAATTGGATATGTTGAGGGGTATTATACGATGAATGAATCAATTTTGAATATATAGGTAGATTTATTCTGTCAACAAATGCAGACTAAACAGCTTGAAAAATTGCTCCATCGTCAGATTGGATATGTTGAGGGGTATTATACGATGAATGAATAAATTCTGAATATAAAGGTAGATTTATTCTGTCAACAAATGCAGACTAAACAGTTTGAAAAATTGCTTCATCGTCAGATTGGATATGTTGAGGGGTATTATACGATGAAAGAATAAATTCTGAATATAAAGGTAGATTTATTCTGTCAACAAATGCAGACTAAACAGCTTGAAAAAAATCCAAGTTCTTTGAATTTGATTACATTTGTTGCAATTAAATATTTCATGTAAGTCAGCTTTTAATTAATTTTAAGGAATATCAATTGAATAAGTAATTTGATATTATGATTTCGTCAAACAATATAACATAATATTCTTTAGTCAAGGATATTAAAAACAAAGTATTTCATATAACCGAAGGAAATAAAATATTCTGTTTACAGTTAAATGTTCCATTTAAAAAATAACATGTCTAATATAAAATTTTATCACATCCATTATTATACATTACCACTTTGGTAAAGGACACCTACACCATATTGACACTTTGTTAAAGGACGGCTACACCACATTGATACTTTGTTAAACGACGCCTACACCATTTAAATTTTACTCTAATCCCTAGAGTTAAAACATCTTTTGCCCAAAGGCAATATGCCTATTTAGCTCCCATGACATACCATGGGGTGCCTAAATCAATAAAGGCAAAGGGAGGAAAATAATTTAGGCAGTCAATCGGAGCGTGGTTGTTATTGCGACAGGAGTTTGAGTACTTGGGTTTGCAAGAGGAATGCCTTGTAGAAAAGGTTTGTGTGAGCTCTTGAGTGTGGTGTTTTTTATTGTTTTATATTTTAGTTTTTTTTATTTCTATGATTATGTGCGGTTCATTGTGGGGTGAATGTTTTTAGGCTGATTGGAGTAATGAAGTGTGAGGAGTTTGATTTCGCGTGATGTGCGCATGGATAATTGAGTGTCACTGTTTGTCAGGTTGATGAGGATGTGCAACGGGGTTTTATATAATAAAAAATTGGAAAGAAATGTCCATTTGTTTTTTCATGCCGTATATTCTCAGTGAGATACAGGCAAAGGCCTAGTTTACTGGGGACACAACAAACGAAAGTTAACAAAACCAGATCCATTAAAATTGTGGTCCAAATTAAATTACCTGTTGTTTTCTCATAAATTATAAATATTTCTTGTCATGTGTAAAAAAACTAAAAAAAATAATTAAAAAATGAAACTGTATTTATGATCGTATCATTTTATTCTCTACAATAATAATTGGCCATTTCCGAAAAAGTAGAAAATATCAAACTTCTTCCTGGGATGACACCAATAAATCAAACAGAATAAAATGATATATTATTTCGAAACCAACGAGATTTTCATCCAAAATATGCAATTTGTTGGTGAAATTACATTTCAGAATAAGGATTAAAACTCTTGAAATTGAAGCAAATCATTCATTCCAAAATTATTCAACTGTGAATTATTGACAGCTTATTAAAAACAACACTTTTATCGGTTTTATTCATAAATTTTACATTGAATGATTCGCTTGAAAGATATTAAATTTTGCTTAGTACAAAAAAAATGTAAAGAATCATTTCAATGTATCGGATGAATTGACTTTGAATAGGTTTTTTTCTTTAAAGATATTTTCATTTCAGTAGAGTTGGTAGATAATGTAAAGGGATTTGACTTTTTGGTGCCTTTTATTTCTGTTACATCACAGTTTCGGTTGGCAAATTTGACATTTGAATAACCATGATATGGCTAAATAAACGACCTTTTAATTCAAATGTCAAATACTGTCAAAGACTATTAGTGAAAAGTGTATTGAATGTCATCGTTTTGTCTGATTTTTCGGCAATGACATGTATGTTAGGTCGACCTGTCGTGACTTTGACCTCGGGTCATTGACAAGGTTACACACACACATGACGTCACATATATGAATGTATTACGCCGTAATATAAAAGGATATCCTTCGCGATCAAGGATGATCAGCTTTCTTATATACGAAGCTGTATGTGAGCTTCTGCAAGCATAAATTCTAAATCTTCATCTTGGCCATTTTCTCACCGTTGAGAAACACGATCACCGTGGTCATTAAACATCCTTTTCCAGCACAAGACATCTCTTGCTAGATACAACGCCTTCTGAAATTAGCAAAGCGTATTGAATGTCATCGTTTTGTCTGATTTTTCGGCAATGACATGTTGGTCGACCTGTCGTGACTTTGACCTCGGGTCATTGACAAGGTTACACACAAACACATGACGTCACATACATTAATGTAATACGCCATAATATAAAATGATATCCTTCACGATCAGGTATAATTAGCTTTCTTATACAGGAAGCTGTATGTGAACTTCAGCAAGCATAAATTCTAAGTCTTCCTCTTGACCATTCTCTCAACGTTGAGGAACGTGATCTCCGTGGTCATTAAACATCCTTCTTCAGCACAAGATATCTTTTGTTAGATACAGCGCCTTCTAAAATTGGCACGCTGCTGCTTTTTTCATGTGGTCAGCTCATTGGATGGGTGCTCGGCCTCTGATTCTTTTGCAATTCATACTTCAATTGACAGTTCATCGCTCTAGGCTTTCATCCTCCCTCCATGCTATGTGTCCTAAGTATCGTTAGATTCTTCTTCCACACTGCACAGAGAGATGTATCTCAACCTCGAGTTCTTCATAATCAATCGACTGGTTCTTCTAATTCATGGAATCGCTAAAGCCACCTCCATTTCCACGCACTTCCGCAAGCACACATTTTTGACAGATTGGCAGGTTTAATATGCTGCACCTGTTTTATTATGTAGTGCTTTGTATAGTGGTTTTTTAGTAACATAATAAGAATTTTTAGGTGTGCGATGTATGGGTTAACTCAGAAAAAGGGAGCAGTTTGATGAGCACTATGTTTACTTGTGATAGGCGAGTTGAAATGGATATTGAAAGAACGGTAGCGATAAGGCACACGGAGCACTTAATGTTATATATAAAAACCACGCAAAATCAACAGTTGCAAAAATGACAATACATACTAGTGTGTTGGTGCCCACCTTGATGTATTAAAGTGAATCATAGAGGTAGCAGAATGAGAATAAAAGTAAGGTTAATACTGTAGAGATGCGTGTACTAAGGAAATTGCTGGCGTGTCAATGTTTAAAAGAACGCGGAACAGAGATGTCAGAAATTTATACGAGTATATGGATGTTTTAAGTAAGATAGCATGGATGTTTTAAGTAAGATATCATGGATGTTTTAAGTAAGATAGCATGGATGTTTTAAGTAAGATATCATGGATGTTTTAAGTAAGATAGCATGGATGTTTTAAGTAAGATAGCATGGATGTTTTAAGTAAGATAGCATGGATGTTTTAAGTAAGATGATGAAACGAACTTTAAAATGATTTGGATATGTGGAGAGAATTATTGTTGAAAGAATGCCTATACGAATCAGAAGTGCAAGGTGTGCGTAGGAGAAGTAGACCGAGGAAAACGTGACTGGAGCAAATGGACGAGATTTTGAAAAAAGATTAATCGAGAAGTATGAATAATAGACGCTTATGCATGACGAGATGTATGAATGTTGAGAAGGCGAAAGTTGTGTACTTGGATAAAAAGGGTCGATACCAATTATCTTTGCCTATCTCACAAGGGACACGCCATGATGATATGTGTATATGAATGGACGTATTAAAAGAATTTTATGATTCATGGCATATAAGTTGTATATACCATAAACATAAATTTAATGTAAAATGGTTCAAAAGTTTAAAGAAATCCAAATTGAAATCATGAGAAATCGATCCCAGCTGCATTCTGGAACAGTTTTTGCACTAATACTCGTATATGCTTAATAACATTGTTTTTCAGTTGTTATACATACGAGTATTTAGCTATTTTGTTATATTTTAATATATTTTGCTATCTTCGTTAAATCAAAGTTTTACATATTTTGTACATTTATGACTTTTGCTGTGTTTCACATTGTTGCTATCTTCATTGTATCAAAGTATATTTTGTACAATTGTAGCTTGTGTTGTATATCACCATTTTGCTATCTTCGTTGTATTAAAGTATATTTTGTATAATAATAGCTTGTGTTGTGTATCACCATTTTGCTATCTTCGCTATATCTAATCATATTTTGTACAATTATGGCTTGTGTTGTACATCACCAGTTTGTATACTGGATGGAATAAAATGGTTATGATTATTACTAATTAATTAAGGCAATAGTTTGTTACGAAACATCGCTTTATAAGGCATCAAATTATTTTGATCACAACGTGATAAATCAAGTAGATCGATATCATCATGCTGTCGCGTAGTTCACGACTGAGCATCGTGACTCATATGATAGCCCTTGACGATTTCCTTCAACAATCCATCCCTGAACTCCATGATTCGAAGAGTAGTTAAGGGTAGTCCTGTTGCGTCTTTCGTTTGGTCAGTTCAACGCATTAGGATTCTTCCTCTTGTGTGTTATTTTTCTACGCTCCCAGTGACCACAAGTCTCTCCGAACTGCCTCTGTAGCCACAAACGATGTTTCTAAAGAATCGAATAATTCGTTATAGATATTTTGTCGACAATCTGTCGATGATTCTCACTTCTTCGATATTAACATAGTATACCATAAAATTCGAATAAGCATGCTTAAATCAAATGTACTTTTCTTTAAAATAAATAAATCTTAATTATTACATTAAAAACAAATAGCTTTTTGATCTCTCGGTCTGTGAAATTCGAACTTAAGCGAAAACAATATTTATTTTGTAAGCGTTGAAGCGTAAATAATTAACGGCAATAAATTTCCAACTAGGAACCAGAGTACGCCATAATTATTTTTTCTAAAAAAAAAGCAATGAATTTACAAAAAAAAAAAAATCAAGACAAAGTATTTTCAAAAGTTGTGATTTATTAAATCTCCTAAACAAAGTGACAAGCTTGTATGATAATTGAATATTTATGGAAAAAATGAGACTTTTGATATATTAAAGATATTTTGTTTTCAAAGTTTGATCTCGCCTTATGAAACGTTTTTCAAAGTTTGATCTCGACTTATGAAATTGTTTTCAAAGTTTGACCTCGACTTGTGAAATCGAATTATTTTTTTCCTCTTATTTCTTTTCCTTTTCATTTATTCCTCCTCGACCACAAGGTCCATCAACGACGTTTCATATGAAAAATACATTTGTGTTTGTTACCGATTATTGATTATTATTTAAATTCTTTGTCAAAAATAATGATTGGCTTGATAAACTATGAGATCTATTTAAGAGTATATACAACGTTAGTCGATTCTCAGTGAAATATAATGATTCAAAGAAATCATTTGATAAACATTTTGATAATCAGGAATGCCAAGAACATATTTGATAATCAGGAATACCAAGAACATTTTGATAATCAGGAATGCCAAGAACATATTTGATAATCAGGAATACCAAGAACATATTTGAGTTGTCTGTATCTGGGGAATATTAAATATAACGCTTTTTAATCGATCGTTTTTGACAGATATCATCTCATTAAAAATATTTTAACAACTTTCCTGGCCTTAACAGTCTCATTAGCAAAAATATTAAGATAATTGAAGAGTTAAAATCATAAACAACATAACAAGCATATTTTGATTTTTTTTATGGAAAACAGTTTATCAACAAGCGACAATATACCCATAAATGGCATATATGTGAATTCAAACTAAAAGTGATTCTGTTTTACAACCAAAGATGTCACTAGGCACATATCCACAAGCAATTTACTCAAATACCGCACAGTTTTTTTCTTATAACTCTTTACGTATTTTTTGGCTCTTGAGTGGTTTATGAGTTTTACTCTTCAATTAATCATAGATTTCAGCTTTAACTCTATATGACTCAGCATTAGAGTATTGAACAATAAATAACTTTTTTTTTCACTAATAACATTAATCCCCTGTACACGTTTTTCTACCTCCCATCCCGAGGTTCTCTTTAGGCAGAATTATTTCGGATTGTTAAGAAATCAGTGCTTAGGTCCGAATAGGTGACCAAAACACTGCTCCTTTAAGAATCCCGGAACATTCCGCTTGAAGAGAGCTTCGTGGTAGAAATACGCGTAATGGGGATTAAAATACTGTAATTAGTGGAAAAGCAAAGTTATTTATTGTGAAAAAGGTGAAAATAAATTGACGTGTCCTGAAAGCTCAAATTCTCAAACATTTGTTTCTCCCCACTTAGTAAAATGTTTTATAAAAATAGATTAAAATATTAAGCAGTCTATTTTTTCTTGAATTTTCGAAAAGACTATAGTTTCACTTTGTGGTGTCATTTTTTACATAAAAGGAAAAAATAAGTAAAATAAAAAACTTATTTAATATTTATGTGTTCACCACAGGTTTTTTGTATTTACCAAAAGACTAAAGTTTCACTTTGTGGTGTCATTTTTTACATAAAAGGAAAAAATAAGTAAAATAAAAAACTTATTTTATATTTTTGTGTTCACCACAGGTATAATTTAGGTTCACAACTAGTTTCGAAGACCACCGTCTTCTTCGTCAGGTGAATATAAACTAAGTTGCTAAAATATATTCTGTACAAATGTAAATAACCTAATATAAAAGAGGTGAGGTAGGGGGAGTGAAGTGGGGAGAGATGTGATACAATGGTGAATGGGGCGGGGAAAAATATGTGAAAGTGAATGTGAATCTTTAAGACAGGGGAGGATTTTAAATTGGGAACATATTAAGCAGAGAGCTATTATGAAAATTGGTTTGGTTATTGAAGATATTTAGACTTAATTTTATAGATCTTTTAATCTCGAGAATTTCCAAATTGTCAAAATGCAATCCCCCTCGGTTTATATGTAAAATCCTCAAACTACGATTAATATCGAACGAATGGTTGTTTTCCATTAGGTGGTTAGCAAACTCTGAAATATTATTGTTGTTCAGGCATCTTAAATGTTCCTTAACTCACCTGACGAAGAAGACGGTGGTCTTCGAAACTAATTGTGAACCTTAATTAAACCTGTGGTGAACACAAAAATATAAAATAAGTTTATTTTTTTTTTCATTTTATGTTAGCAAAGTTTTATATAGAATTTTAGTCTATTTATGATCATAAAATATTGATGTAAATTTCTTCCAGAATAAGTTTCATGAAAAATGTTGAACAAATTGTGAAAAATGCGGCCTATTACGTCTTAACGTGGGCACGAATTCACTCCAAAAAGGCTCTGGGCCCTAAGAAATAAGACCGAGATGAAATAAAAACGCAATTAGCCTCTAATGACCTCACTCTCGCGGAGGGCCTCTTGAATCTACGTAAAAATCTGTATTCAAATGTCAAAATAGGCCGCGTTGTTTTGTTTATTTTATGCAGAATGTTCAGAAGAATGAAATATTGTTCCGGCAGAAAATTAAATTTTTTGTTCCGCAAAGATTTTTTAACATTAAGAATAAATTAAATGTCCTGAAATTGTTGTACCTTTAAAACATAAGACATCAACTTAATGTCTAATTCATTCATTCATACTATCTTTCTAAAAATATCTTAATTGATGATGCAGAAATTTTGAAAAGTATGACCTAGAGATTGCCGTCAGTTTCAGTAATCGAGACTGGGTTTAAAACCATTGCAGTAGGTAAATAATTCACAGTTAGTTCCACAAAGATTTTTTAATATTAAGAATAAATTAAGGGTCTTGGAATTTGTGTACCTTTAAAATATAAGGCATCAACTTAATGTCTAATTTATTCATTCTTACTATCTTTCTAAAAATATTTTAATTGAAGATGCAGACATTTTGAAAAGTATGACCTAGAGATTGTAGTCGGTTTCAGTAATCGAGACATTGGGTTTAAAACCACTGCAGTAGGTAAATAATTCACAGTTCGTCATCGTGCGATTTGGATAAACTACTGTACGTTGACATATAACAACATTTTCACACGGCTAGCACGTGCGAGTATTGTTCTAACAGTTAAAAAACGACTTCTGTAGCGAAGTTGATATGATATGGGTCTTCCAACCCGGGGAATCTATGTTCGATTTCCATTGAAACCTGGTTTGAACCTGAAACATATTTAATATATTTATGGTTAGTTGGAAGATACTGAAAATATAACACACGACATAATAAATTGTTCCAAATATGTTATATTAAAAAAGTCGTTTTTAACACTTTCAAGTGGGTTAGGAGAAATTGTGATGAATAAATAAGCCAGTCAGGTTGCCCTGTATATAACAGACATTTTATATTAATATAAAAGTTCTTTATTCAAACAGGTGTGTAAGTAATAAAGACTTATGATATTAACATGACATACTACAAATCCTTTTGATAGAACAAGTAATTAAGCGATAAGGGATGAATGTAATTGATAATCTAATGTGTTGAAAAATCAAAAGATGAGCATTTTGAGATGGTTGGGGCATGTATAAAGAATGAATGAAGATAGACTAACAAAACAAATATATAATTCAAATGTGAGTGGAAGGCATGCTAGAGAAATACAAAAGTAAGAATGGTTGGATTAAGTGAATAATATTATGAAAGAAAAAAAAACGTAGGATGTCATAGAAATCATAGAAGTTGTATAGGATAGTGTATTGATGTAGAAGGGACGAACGATGTGTTTCGAGATAGGAAAGTTTAGTGCTCAGTCGTCTCTGTATACCTCGACAGGTAAATGACGTGATGGTATGTTTGTAAAAAAAGTACAAAAAAATTACAAACAAAAATTATAGTACAAGTGCTATATATAAAATTACGGTGTCGATATTGAATTTATAGAACTCCATTTTATTAGTTAAATAAAAATGAAACGCTTTAATAGTTCTTTATTATTTATTTATTAACTCAGATTTGATTTTCAGTTTGACAAAGCCATTATATGGCGAAACAGCTGTCACTGAGTAAATAAATGAACGATATATAACTTTAAAAACATATAATTTTGATTATCCTTTATATAACTATTAATGTGAAATAGTCAAATATAAAAATAAAAGTAAATAATTTAATTCTAGTTTGATATATCGAGAAATCAGTATCAAATTTATGATAACACAATATAATAAAATAAAATTAAAAGTAAAACGAAAAACAATTTTCTCGAAATGGTATATAATACGACCCTTCTAACATTTGACCTTCCCTTAATCAATAATCGCTGAGCGAAAAATATCCATTGAACTTGGAAACGATAGAAAACCCAATACTGAAGAGCTTAATATAAATCTGCCAAAAGTGTGTAAAAATGTATCGAAACATCATCCAGTTTAATGCGATAAACCATATCTTCGATGGGCAGACACTGGCCTAACTAACACGGCATTCATCATTGGAGTGAATACTCAATATTATAGATATAAAAAAAAATAAAACTGAAAAACGTTACAAAAGAAGAAAAGCACCTATGAGAGAAGAAAAATTATAATACAAGTCTTTTATATATATATATATATATATATATATATATATATATATATATATATATATATATATATATATATATATATATATATATATATATATATATATATATATATATATATATATATATATATATATATATATATATATATATATATATATATATATATATATATATATATATATATATATACTCGTACATATTATCCCGCTATTTCCCTGTCGGGATAGGCAGAGAAGAAATGTCGCCAGAGCATCCAATCGTGATACATTTTTCACCGGTTCTACATCCACAGATCTTGTCACACAATCCTTAAAATTTCTCAGACTTTGAACATTTCCTTCTTTTGAAATATCATTCCCTAGAGCCCCTACCATACTTTTCATTCACTTCTTCTTATAGACATTTGCTTTACTAGTATTTTTCACGCATTCGTTCTACATGCCGAAACCATCTTGGAGAAGTGTTCTAAATAATGCTTGATAAATCAGCTTTAAGTTCACATCCATCCTGGCTCTTTTCAATATTTTTGTACGTCCACGTTTTACTACCATACATCAAAATGAGTACATTAATACTATTTCGGGTTTTTAAATACAATATTTTATTTATATTTAAGGCATTAATCAACATTGTGGAGGTTTAAAGACATTGTAATTTGTTTTATCAAACACTGTTTATTCCATTTTTTGTAACGGTATAAACCTACCGGTTTCAAAGCTGTCACCACACCATCGTATTGTTTGTGCTCTCCCTGATGATGAGGTGAAAACCATGAAACCGGTAGAGTTAAACCGTTACAAAAAATGGAATAAACAGTGTTTAATAAAACAAATTACAATATAAAATATCTGATTTCAAAGTTGATAAAACCTACTTATTTTCTATTCTTTTCACTAAATGAACACTTCCATCCATCTTCCTTTATTCTGTTCGTACAAATTTTTTGCCAAGTTCACATATTTCGTCTATAATACACTACTTCGGGGTCCATATTCGGCCCGCTCGCATCACCTGAGGGTCATATTGACCTGTCCTGGGTCTAATTTGACCCACATTGGACTCAACTCTCTTGGGTAATGTCTTATGAATATGTACGCGTGAACCTTTGCATGAGGAGTAGACCACCGAATCGAATTTCAAAACCAGAATTTTACCCAACCAATTTTGTTCAACATTGTTTTGGGAAACTTTTAGAAATTACTTTAATTCAAACAAACACTAAAAAAATAACAAAATATTTTTTATATTACGAGTATTTATAGTTAAGGCCTTTATTTTTTATCATCACTGTGGAGGTTTAAAGACATTGTAGGTTGTTTAGTCAAACTTTATTCTATTTTATAATAAACAGTGTCTTACTAAACAAATAATAAATTATTATTTTATGAACGTTGATTTTTATAAAAATGATTTAATAGATGTATACTCGTACGTTACATTTGTAATAAATACAAACAAACCATCACGCCATTTCCTTGTACGCAAAAATTACAGCGCTAAAAATTCCTATCACAGCGCACTGAATTCGCTTCCTCCATACCCGTACATCTTTTCATACAGTTCCTTCTCTTTCTGTAACACCTTACCTTTGTTTCTTTCAAAATTTAAATAACTTAGTACAATAACATTTTCTCGGTCGTTTCTATCACGACGTCTACTTTGCTTGCATTACAGATTTATTAATCCAGTATTATTTTTATCATTTGTTTTACATATCCAAACCACTATAACGTGTTCTTTTTCCCCCTTCTTTAACAGTTTTTAGGCTGAATTCATCCTGAATAATTACATTTCGTATTATATTGTCTATCGACACACCACATATTATTGTCAATGCACTTTTTTCTTCTGCATGCACTCTTCTCATTTCATTAATTTCTCACATGAATATTTCACTCCCATACATCAATGTTGGTACTACTATGATGTTGTCATTATATTAATAGATCTTGATATCACTTAGTTTGAATATACACGTAGGTCCTTGTTTCCTACTACTACTCGTTATCCAATATTTCGTTCCACCTTTGTATTGTCTTAGAATATATTACACTTCTTAAAAACAATTTATCAACTCCAAAACTTTCATTGTAACAGAATTAGTAAAAAATTATAGTTGTATTGTACAATTTAAACGATATGGTTATTATTATTGGGGTATGAAAGTATTGAGAAAATGTGTCAGTTCATTCAATATACAGTTTGTTTAAATGTCCTAATAAAACTTTCGAAGTACTTGTAGATCTTTTAAATGACTTTCAAATGTGATTTATATTTGGCGATAAACGCGATATTAAAATATATTTTTTTAATCTTAGTGCTTGTTTATCTTTGAATTTTATAACATTAAATTCCACTTATTTCTTCAGCACCATTCAAGACTTTATTGTAGATCATTTTTTGAGATGTTTATTCAGTAAGTGAAGGCCCATAGGAAAATTTTATAAATATTTCTACAGTAAAATATAAAGTTTTTAAAATTTGGTTGACATTATAAGATTAGATTTTTAGACAGTACGAGTTTAATATTTTTGTAAAATTAAATGTGTGAATTGTTGACATTTAAAAACTCTAGATAGAAAAATATATATTTGTATTATTGTTAATAATATATAATAATTTGTTTTGTCAAACAGTGTTTATTCAATTTTTTGTAAAACAGTGTTTGATAAAACAAATTACAATGTCTTTTAACTTACACAATGACAATGCCTTAACTATAAATAATATATTTGAAATTCCATAATAAATTCAATTTTTTTTTCAATCTATGGTATATGAGTTTAGTGATTTTAAATTCTTTTAAGTAGGGACATTGAATTGAATCTTAATTCATATGGATATATTGTCGTACCTACCAGAAAAAATGTTTAAGGTCTTTATGTGAAATAAATAGACTCAAACTCGTTTTTTCGTGTATCAACGGAAACCGAACCCAAAAGTCCGTATTGTAAGATAGGCTTTCTTTATATAGGGCTACGTTTACTGTTCACGTTTAATTATTATTTATTTTAAATAAATTTTCCCCTTTGATCTTCATGGTACTGTAGCGATGTTCGTTATCAATGTAGCATGTGTCCTGTTAGGACGTGCTGATGATGTTGATGTTGACATCGCTATATTCGTTTTAGTCGAATTCTGCGTTCCTTTTCGTTCAGGGACATCAATGTAGCGAGTTGCTTATCTTGATACGTCGTGATGATTTTGATTTGTATTTAATTTAAATATAAAACTCAGGAATGCGGATAAAAGCGAAAGTGAATAGCGGGTAAATAATAGCAAGTCTTGACAGTTGGATGAATAATAATCTTTATTTGTCTACAAGTAGGTATTTTATAGTAGTGAGTGAATATGCCCGCGATACATACTTTGTCTCACTCTTGCGCGTGCACTGATTGACGGTAGGATATTTATTTGCCGAGACAGAACGTAAATATTTGTGAGTAAACATTGTTGACGTTTTGTTTGTGACAATTGTAAATAATTCATCGGTCGTTGACCCTGTATGTTTACAATATTGACAATAACTTATGTTGACAATTCAATTTTATTTAGGGGACGTAGGTATTCCCTACAGTACCACCAATTCATCTTAAAATATAAAATTATTTATATACATGACAACATTTACAAATAAAATATTTAAATTTAAGCAAAATAAAATCTTATCTCTAAACAAAACGGTAGAACTAGATGAGAGAAATTCGTTCAAATATAAAGAAACAAAATTTAAAAAAATTGAGATGATTGTAGTATTTTTTTCAAATATCTTTTGATCGTGATTGAGGATTGTACATATCTAATAACTCTTGTTATGTTCATTTCACAGACACACCATTTTATTTATTATTTGTAAAAAAATATCAAAGTATATTGAGATATGGGAAGAAAAAGTTTGATACGATCTTTTTTAGTATACAAGTATTTTTAACATAGATAGAAAAGAATTTGAGTGTACATATCTAATAACTCTTGTAATGTTCATTTCACAGACACACCATTTTATTTATTATTTGTAAAAAAATATCAAAGTATATTGAGATATGGGAAGAAAAAGTTTGATACGATCTTTTTTAGTATACAAGCTTTTTTAACATAGATAGAAAAGAATTTGAGTGTCCTGTATTTATTACCATAGACCCACCTTGTTTCCTTTGATAAAAGTACCTGATGAAAAATATTCAAATGGAAAAAAAGGAAGAATGCTAAACAAAGAAAATTTTGCCTTCATTCCTGAAGAATTTTTTGCCCTTTGTGTGGCGAATATTTCTATTTCCCAGTAAAACATATTATTTTATCACTTCAATATTACTTTTTTTGCAACGCTGAGATGGTTTCAAGTGCGATATAGTTTGAGAAGCTTAAATGATAAAATAACGATATTTATTAGGTTCGTCGTATTTCTTTTTACCAATGAAAATAACTGTACTGTAGTCCTGTGGTCAAAATGTTAATTTTGCACGAAGGACACCGCGAGTTTGATTTCCGACTAGTTTGACTTGGATTTTTTTTTCAACTGAATTTAATTGAAAACATTTCAACTAAGAAATTAAGAAGATAATTGAAAACATTTCAACTAAGAAATTAAGAAGATAATTGAAAACATTTCAACTAAGAGAAAAGGATGGAGTGAAAGAGACAATATGTATTGAAGGAAAAGTAAAATGCACGTGAAACAGGAAATCATGCATGACGTAATGTATGGATGTAGATAATGCTAAAACGCTGGAGACCATTCTCTCTGCTCTATTCTAGGAACATGAAATCATGTATGACGTAATGTATGGATGAAGACAATGTTAAAACGTTGGAGACTATTCTCTCTGCTCTATTCTAGGAACAGGAAATCATCTATGACGTAATGTATGGATGTAGACAATGCCAAAACGTTGGAGCCTATTCTCTCTGCTCTATTCTAGGAACATGAAATCATGTATGACGTAATGTATGGATGTAGACAATGCTAAAACGCTGGAGACTATTTATTCTCTGTGCTCTATTATAGGAACAAGAAATCATGTATGACGTAATGTATGGATGTACACAATGCTAAAACGTTGTAGATTATTCTCTCTGCCTTATACTAGGAACAGGAAATCATGTATGACGTATTGTATGGATGCAGACAATGCTAAAAAGTTGGAGACTATTATCTCTGTTCTATTCTAGGAATAGAAAATTATGTATGACGTAATGTATGGATGTAGACAATACTAAAACGTTGGAGACTATTCTCTCTGATCTATTCTAGGAACAGAAAATCATGTATGAAGTAATGTATGGATGTAGACACTGATAAAACGCTGGAGACTATTCTCTCTGCTCTATTCTACGAACAAGAAATCATGTATGACGTAATGTATGGATGTATACGATGCTAAAACGTTGGAGACTATTCTCTCCCTCTATTCTATCCCGAACACATGGCATCATTGTATATGTGTATTGTATGTGTGTATTCTGGGGTAACCAGTGTTAGGAAAGATTGCGAAAAATATGAAATTTATCAGTTTTTTACACTTGTTTACAAATGACATTTGACCCATCAAATGCAGATTATTTGAGACATTAAATAAACTTTTTAATCTTAAAGAATTATTTCACTTACTTGAATATTCGGGTTGATCATTTCGCTTCATTATGGTTATTTTTTCAAATATTAACATATAGTTAGTAATAGGACTTACTGAGGACGTTTCTAATTTCTTTAGGATTATCAATAGTGGATTTGTATTACTTTTTATGTCATTGCATTAAGTAAACTAAAATGATTTAATCAACGTATCATGAGACAAACATTTCTGAGTTAAACTATTTTTTTTAAATAAATTCCGCTGTCATATTTTTTTATTTAAAAAAAAATGTTAGTACTATTTTAAATGTTGAGAATCTATTAAAGAGGGTAGAAATATATCATTGAGAACCTTCAAAAATGATATGTTACCTTTATAACTAATAAGATCAACACTTTTTTTTCAGCACAAAGGTTATCGCTTTCTGAAAATCTGAAACGTAATAAAAGTATTAGTTAATAGATTTTCCTCCTTATTAGATTTCTCCTGAAACAATTTCTTAATACCTATATTGTATTAAGCATATTGGAGAAAAATTCTTCCTTTTATTATGAAAGCGGCCTGGCGCGTGATATTTTATTATATTTTGATATATTCTATAAAACTTATGTTATTGTATTACAAATAAAGGCGAAACATAAAGAAAAAAATATAACCTAAATGAATTCTTCGTATTTTATGTCCTTTATATCTAACATTATTTTTGTCCTTATGTATACTCGTATGAAGCAAGTAGGATATAAAAAACATATTGTATAACATTATACTTTCGTTGAATATAGTGCATCCGGCGGGCTGGTGGCCTTGTGGTTATCTCTTCTAATCAATCAGAAATATATTAAAAATAATTTAAGGGAAAAATTTATGGGCGCTTTATTAAATCGAGTATCAAAGCATGCTGTTTTTTTTTTAAATTGGACATAAAAACCACAACTCCTTTGTTTGAAGACAACAGTCTTACAAACTAGCCTACGGACGTCGTCAATAATCGTATTAATGTATTGAAACATATATATTTTTAAATATTGTTTAAAATTGACCACTAGAGTGCATTTCAGTACGTGATAAACCAATTGAACAAGCAACCCAGTTCAGATATCTTGGCAGTGAACTGCTCAGCTCTTATGACCTCCCCAGAGAAGTAAGGCCTCAAGCAGATAAAGCTGCAGTTGTGGCGGGCTGCCTGAGAGATGTCATATGGAGGAATAAAGATATGAGAACGGACAGCAAGGTACGCATTTATAAGACCTGTGTACGACCTATCCTCATATACTCGTATGACATCGAAGCGAGGGTGGACACTGTCAGGACAAAAAGTATGCTAAGGACAACGGAAATGAGAACTCGGCGCGCTATTGCTGCGAAGACTTTGCGTGATCGTGTAAGGAACACCACAATTCGAGAGGTCTGCGAGGTCCAAGACGTAGTCAGATGGAGACGACAGCATCGACGATACTGGTACCAACATGTACAGAGAATGAATTCCACAAAAAATCCATACATAGCTCTGCATTGGTTGCCGGATGGTCGGCGTCCACCAGGGAGTGCCCCGAAACGATGACATGATAGCTGGAACTCAGCATCACAGGAGGACAATCTTGCAGTAACATACTCTTGAGTCTATAGAAAGTTTATAGTTAAAGCATTAACGTTGTGGAGGTTTCAAGACCTTGTAATTTGTTTTATCAATCACTGTTTATTCCACTTTTTTGTAACGGTATAACCCTACCGATTTCAAGACTTTCCCCTCATTTTCAGGGGAGCACAAACAAGACTGAATTATGTTCAAACTGGTACCGATATACACGAGGTAAAAGCATTGAAACTAGTAGGGTTATACCGTTACAAAAAGTGGAATAAACAGTGTTTGATAAAACAAATTACACGATATGTTTTTGTTTATTTATGTTATGATACACTTGAATGTAAAATTATCATGTCGATTTATAACTACCGTAGCTTAGTGGTGAGACACTTGTCTCACATCTCGGAGGTCGTGAATTCGATTCCAGTTGGAATCAAGATTTTAAAAAGTATTCCAGTCAGGTTTTTACTTAAGACCTCTTAACACCTTTCTGGTCGGTTGGAAGATATTGCCTCATGGTGATAAACCCGCCAGGTGGAGTTGTATACAACGAAAGGGTTATTCAATACAATAGTACCAAGTGGCAATCTCTTTCAACTAACTACATATAACATATCAATGGTTGAAATAAACTAGGCACTAAGTACCAACAAAAAAAAACTAAGCATGCTGTTTCGTTCTATATGTCATATAGAATGAAACTGCATACTTTTTCTTTTTTTTTGTTTTTTTTTTGTACTTAGTGCCTATTTTACTTCAACCATTCATGTGTTCCACAGTTTAGAAATCTTTCTTACGAAAAAAAAGCCTCAGGGAGCCTATCATTTTTTTCGCATACACCCCTTACATATATCTTTTGCATTTCTTCAAAAACTAATATTTTACAAAATTTCATTAAAATTATATAAATAAGACAAACAACGCTACAGCTATCAATGGTTTGGAAGGAAAAGTTAAATGAACTAAGATAATATAAATAATCATTAAGAGGAAAACATGATTTGTTGTCGAAGACAGAGAACTGCCATTTTTCTTTTGCAAAAATATACTAGTATTGTATTATAGCACTTTTGTTGTAGCAGTACAATTTGATGAGTTAATTGCTATGTAACAATATAATTCAATCAATCAAAAATATGGTAAAGAAACCTGAGGTGAAAACCAGACTGGAAGCTTTTATAGGTTCCAGCTAAAATTGGACCCGTAATCCCCCGGATTGGAAGACAGACACTTACCTGGTCACGAAGTGATGTCTATTTAATTTGTCACATTTACATAATTTCAGCGCCCTTGAGTAGTCTGCTCTCTAAATAATTTCAGCACCCTTTAGTGGTCTGCTCTCTAAATGACGTTATATAAATTGTCCTTTTATTATTATAAATAAAACATGCAGTTTCATTTATCAAGAATGTCATGATACAAGACTTTTCTTTTCAAATTCCAAGTATCAATACACTACTTCATCGATACTATTTCTTTTCTTCTTAGGGACACTTCGAGTAAGGTCAGAAACGGAAAGCCTTTTTGTAAAACTTTTTAAGACAAAATAATTTAACAATGTGCCCCGAGGCCCCTTAGACGATCCTGATAACCTTGACATATTTTAGGATGAAGATTTAGGTAAGGTTTTATATTTCTTAATTTATATAATGCTAGCTGTACCCGGCCACGCGTTGCTGTGTCTCAGTCTGGTTAAATGGAAAAGAAAGAAAAGAGAAAGCACACGTTTTTAATATGTTTAATTTCACAATGCTTGTGGGTATATAATATTTTTGATGTCTTTCAGCCACTATCAGTCTGTCGGATTCATTCTCTTGAGAACGAAGCAGATCTGAATCTGCAGAACGCAATCGCCGTACTCGCAACCATGCATCCTCAAGTCTGGCTGCACGTTGCTCTGCTGCTTACTTGGCATTTTGATGAACTAAAGCAGATCGATTGCACTGAAAAAGAAGAAAGAAAGTTATAACAAAAACATATAAAATTGCGAAACATTAAAAAAGGAACTGAATAATATCGTTAAGTTCGTAGACGTCTTTGTTCTTGGCGGCAAGAATAGCTCGTTCACTCAGCCAATCGTGATTCTTATAATTGATTTGAATATTGGGAAATACTTTTTCAACCAATTCTTCTTTTGACGTCACTAAATTGCAGACAAATTTGCACCAATACGTTCAATATTTGTAACGACATTCAGTTATTTTAATTATTTTATCGACTTTAATATAAGGCTTGATTCTAATAAATAGCAAGCTATTTAGGTAAATAAATTACAAAAAACTAACAATAATGACAAATTAATACATCTTGTTACAAATTAGCAAAAATTTGGCAGTTCGTTTAAATTAAATATGATGTTTGTCAAAAATGTACATACCAACATCACGCCGTCTCTCTGAAGCATATGATCGCGTCACTCCAAGAGGTCAATTCGCGGTATGATTTGAATTCAAACGAAAATCAATCAACTCAATTCAAGTGAACAGAAAAATAAAAAACCGCTTATTGAACAGAAAAATAAGTTAATAAAACTAAGTGAAACAGATATTCTTTAGAGCTACATGTCAACGACGCATATTACGAAATGAAAATGACGGATAAACTATTTAGTATAGTGAGTGTTTTTACGTCCAAGCAGATGGCGCTATTTTTCAATAAACGTATTTGAAAATTTAATAGCTATTATTTAAATATTTAATATTTATTATTAAATATTTAATTATTTAATATTCAAAATCAAAATTGAACTGTCAAAATTTCAAAGCAATGTGAATAACTTTCGGAGATTTTTAATTAACGAACATTTACATTTTTATTTATATAGACTAGTTACAACCCGTGAAATATTCACCATCATTTATACAACGTCCCCTTTTATACCGGTTCAAAAATTGTTAGCTAGGTATTTAAAATTCGTTCAGTATAGTTTCCATCTTTTCATTTATCACGGACCCACCGAGATTCAAATTTCGAATTACTTTCGGAGAGAATCCAAGTATTCCTCTCTCGCTCTCTTGTATTCAAAATTCAATTCTAGTATTCTTTCGTTTGCGACAGCCGTCGTATGGGTTTGGGCCTATTTATACTATGATAAGACTAGTTATTTTTACGCGACGCTATTTTTTAAGTCTAAAATTAAAACAAATTTAAGATTTTATTACAACCGTTTAAAAATATATTAATTTGTCTCTTAAATTATATAAAATAAATAGATAATTACAGATAAATAAAACCTTTATTATCAGTTACCATTTTAAAGTTTTTTTTAGACTATCGAGTTAAATGTATCATTGTTTTCCGATGATATGCCGTTTAATGTACGCCTTTGGTAATGATTAACAACAAAATAATCGGATATATTATTAAGATCACTTTCAAATACCAAATAAAACATTTTTTTCCGGCTAGTGAGTAACATAACGGCTATAATGAAGTCACAACCCTTATAAGTTAATCATGTTTTGTTTTCAATACTTTTGGTTCCGTCATATTAAAAATAATGAATAAAATTAAAAAAATATTTGAAAAAACAATGCAATATACGAGACAGCTTATGTTATTTTACATATTTCAAATCATTAAAGCTGTATGCTGCAGATACCCATTGATTGAGGCGCGACAAATATCTAATTCCAAAAGTCAAAAACATTTAAACACGCTATGGTAGTTTAAAGAAAATAATAGATAACACATCTCTATGTATACAGCCTCTACATTTTAAGAAGAGAATATCTTAATAAGAAGGAGAAAACATTATAGATGCCTCCAAGATGTGGTTTTTAAGCCGGATGCTTCGTATCTCATAGACCGCAAAGTTCACCAACGTTTCTATCATCCAAGAATTGGATATTCATTCGACAAAATACTGAAAAATAATCGTTACGTATTTTGGACATGCCAAAACTGGAAGAGATGGAGACAGATAGTGTGTTCAGTACGAAACATAACAGAAGACCACGATATTATGCGTTGAGCACGTAATAAAGAAGAGGAGAAAATAAGAAAAAATCTGAATAGTTCTATTCGAGAATTAGAGTGTTGCGAAAAACTTCAACTAGCAATGATGTAGGAAATTATAAGACTCATTATATAAAAGTTAGCTGGATGGTAAGTTAGTATTCATTTAGATATGAACCTAGCAAAGATGTAGGAAAAACTTCAACTAGCAATGATGTAGGAAATTATAAGACTCATTATATAAAAGTTAGCTGGGTGGTAAGTTAGTTTTCATTTAGATATGAACCTAGCAAAGATGTAGGAAAAACTTCAACTAGCAATGATGTAGGAAATTATAAGACTCATTGTATAAAAGTTAGCTGGATGGTAAGTTAGTATTCATTTAGATATGAACCTAGCAAAGATGTAGGAAAAACTTCAACTAGCAATGATGTAGGAAATTATAAGACTCATTAGATAAAAGTTAGCTGGGTGGTAAGTTAGTATTCATTTAGATATGAACCTAGCAAAGATGTAGGAAAAACTTCAACTAGCAATGATGTAGGAAATTATAAGACTCATTATATAAAAGTTAGCTGGGTGGTAAGTTTGTTTTCATTTAGATATGAACCCATCATAAGTTTTGGCCTAATTTATAAAACAAATCTGTCTCTCCTCCATGTTAGTCACATCTAATTTTCAACTGGATTGCTCATCAGTACTCCTCAGTTTCATCTATAGGGTGTTTTTTTGGGAGGAAAAGGATTCGTTTTTTAAATAAAATGCGTATAAATTATTAAAATGGTCTTGTATTTGAATTCAATTCATAGGTTGTTTAATGACAATTATTGTTTGAAGACAATTTCATTCATATTTTGACCGTGGCTGGCATGTACCTTAACTGATTATAAGATGTGGTTTCTATTAAAAACGACATAACTTTAAAATAAAACAACAACTAATCAACCAAAAATGGATCTTAAGGTTTAATTTCAAAGAATATTTCATGCCATTTATGATTTAAATAAGATATTGTTCAAATGGCTTCCACGGCATCTTTTGCACTGGTCAATTCGATCACGCCAATTTGCGATGACTCGGTGGAGCATTTACGGCTGTATGGCGCCAATCCCATTACGAATGTTGGCCTCAAATTTATCAAGAGTCTTGGGTTTGTTGGTGTAAACCTGTGATTTAACGTAACCCCAAAAAAAAATCCAGAGGCGTTTAATCGCACGATCTTGGCGACCAATTCAAAATCCTATGACGTTCATAAAAAAAAACCCTTTATTTATATTTTGCTTCGTATACATATTGAACATCTTGGAGTTTATCGAGTTTTAGTTACAATACAAATAGTTCAATAATCGTTTATTATCTATCCCTAAGATATGGATAAAAATAGTCAGATTGAAGGAGAAGCAAGTAGAGGTGAGGTGTCAAGGGACAGGTGAGAGATGTAGGATACAGAATACTAAGTAGGCTGTAGACTTGATTAGAATACTGTGAAATTTCCCGAATATCGATAAGATTAAAATTCAAATTTCCCAACTCGCTCGTCGATTGCTAACAAGTGTAATAAGATATATACCTATAAATATATTTATAAGATTTTATTTTTATTTAAAAAGACTGTGATATCCTTGTTTTTTTTTAAAGTGTTAACTTTTCTTCACAATAACGTATCCAACGGGGAAAATATTTTTTGTGATTCAATAAATACCACAATGATTATTTCTGATGATGTAATAAAAATATATATTTTAAATTAATGAAGGTAGAAAATCAGTTATAAATTCTAATTAGTTTAATTTTACAAAATAAGTGAAGCAAGGGTGTGTTATGTTACCCTGGTTATTTAATATTAACGTGTTCCTCGCTGGAAGCACAAACGCCTGTGATCTGACGACAATGCAAGTTTCAAATCACAAATACTTAAAAAGAATGACACAAAACCGGAATTAAAATGGAACTTAAATTTAAAATAATCTTTATTCTAGCGACATCTCCGAAAACCTTGTCAAATAATAATATATATTAGTTTGAGATATTGTTGAATAAACAGAGCGCCGATTTTTTTTGGTTTCTCAATATTTCCAGCTATTGCGTCACATGTAACGACCTGTCGCGCGGATTGAGTCCTGCGATGAGTCTTTCTTACGTAAATAAACATTAATAAGTCTCTCTTACGTAAATAAACATTACTAGTGCTATATGCATTTGATTGGTTGAGTGTAATGAATCATTGCTTTGATCCTTGCATTTTTTTGTTTATTTTACGTAATGTTTAGTTTATCTCCTTTATTTAATGAGTCTCCTTAAGAGTAATGACTATTATTTATTATCAGAAAATTACTTATGTGTCATGTTTACTTGGTGTTGTAATCAAATATCAGTGGTTCTAAACAAAATACGCGTTTAAACTTAGATATGAAGAAACGCCGAAATTGTGCCGCGCACAGGATTCGTGGAATTTGATTTTTAACGCGGTGAACAGATTAATATAGTCTAATGTGTTAAAAACAAGATGAGTGGCTTAAAAATGTCATTTATGAATATATTATAAGTGGACACTGTATGCTGATGACATGAGAGTGTTGACGAACAATGAAAATATATTACTAGTAAAAGGGATTTAAATGTGAAGAAAAATATCTTAATATCAAAACAAAATAATGTCAATGGGGCACTTTATTACAAGACATATTCTAAAACCAGAGATTGACCAAACTAATGGTTCACAATAGCGTGTTAGCGTCAACATTGATGTATGGTAGTGACACGTAGACATCGATAAAAAATATGTGTGCCGAGCAAATGCTGTTAAAATGCATGTATTGAGAAGAATATAAATTCAATGACAAAATAAGAAAATAGATTTAGGATAAATGTGAGCTAAAAACTGATGTTAGTATGGGAAAAAGAGCACAATTAGGTGCTCTGGATATTTAAGGTGGATGAGTAACGAAAGACTGACTAAACAAATATATGATGCAAAAATAAGTGGGAGTATGAGTCGTTGTAGAGGATGACCAAGAAAACTAAAGTTGGACAAAGTGTAAGAAACTTTAAAAGAACGAAGGGCAAAGAGTAAGATCAACAGGAGAAACTGTATTAGAAAATGAATAAATGTGGACGAGGCGAAGGAAGTATGTCGTAAAAGGAAAATTTTGTGCTTTGTCCTCTGCCTACCATAATAGGAAAATTTTGTGAGAGTATGTATCATATATATCATATGTAGACAGATAATATTGTAAGTTAGAAAAAGGAACGGTTATTGAAATGGATTGGACAAATGCAGAAAACGAATGAAGAAAAAACGACGAAGCAACAATACATGTTTGAAGTCGGTGCATGAGAAAAAGGGAATTTGAGGAAAACGTAGCTGAATTATAATATAAGAAATTAGCAGAAGGGAAAGTAAGATGCATCGTAGTTCTACGATTGTGTACGCAAGATGCATGAATGTTGAAGATGCGAAAAAAAAGTTTAATTTAACGAACTAATGTCGAAATCCCTTTTACATCTAGACTTTTTTTACGCTGCTGCGCTAGTCAACTAAATTGCTAGAAACAAAATTATTTTTTAAGACATTAGTTATATAAAGTACGATCGATTGAGTTTATTGTTATGTCATTATCTCTTCTAACTTATCAGAAAAGGGTTCAATAAGCAAGATTGGAACATTGCTTTAAAAAAATCAGAACGCCTAACGGAAATCAAGTTTGCAACTCCCGGATTGGGTGACAAATGCCTTCTCAACTCGGCTATTGAAATGTCTAGTGATATTGTTAATTTTAATATAAAGAGTCTTTCAAATTGAGTGTTTTTTTTAATTTCTTGGATAAACCACAGACCGCGTCGCGAACTTGCCTGCGTTTTGTGACGTTTGAAAAGTGTAATGTGTAACATTTATAAAAACGGAGTCGTATACAATACATCAACGCGTTCCAATTGTTGAATTATTCTATGCATTGTAATATCTGGAAACGGTGATGTTTATTGGCCACCAAGATCATGTGATCTGACACCGTTGAACTATTTTCTCTGGGATTACGTAAAAAGTCAGGTCTATAAGAATAACCCCCAATTAATTCCTGAACTAAAAGACAAAATTATTCGTTATTGGTGAGTTAGAACCGCAATTATGGCAAAATGTCATCGAAAATTTTGACAAAAGAGTAGAAATCTGTGGAGCTGCAGGAGGTGGACATTTGGCGTATATTGTTTTTTTTTGTGTTTAAATGCCATACATTATACTTCAATGACAAATAAAAAGTTTTTTGAAATCAAAGCAAATTGTGTGTTTTATTTCAGAATAAAAAAAAATGGAATAAAAAAAACCGCTCAATTTGAAAGACCCTTTATTTGTACCAACCAAGAAGGTTAGCTCAAAAATGCTTTCAAAGATACGTTAAGTTAATTTAATTGTTCATGAAACAGGGAAGTAAAATATATTCATGATACATTTTCATTTGTGTTTTGTGACCTTTCATATAATTCGAATATTGTATGATATGGATTGAAAAACGATAAAACCCGGCTAAATGATTGATTATAGTTTAGAAAAAAAAGTCTTAAAAGGTACACGCAAGCATTAAACTTTATAAAATTTTCAATATGCTACTTAAAATAATATTCATCGAGTTCCGAAAGTGTAAACTCCATGTTCTTGGGCGTCATACTTAAGGAGAAAATTCAGCAAGTCACCAATTAGTGAAGCCTCATTTCAGCAAAGATGAGACACCGTGAAAAATGATACTTGTTCCTTCTTTGTTGGTTGCTTCCAAATGTGACCACATTTTAAGGGGTAAAAGATGGAAAATGCATTTTACCCCTTTTTAATGATTAAAAAAAGTAAACCAAGAAAATTAATTTAATTAAAAAATAAACAGATATATACACGCCGTGTACCTTGCGAGGTAAGCAGAAGACAAGTTCTTGAAGTCAAGTTGTTGAAGACAGTTCTCTATACTTTTTATCTGATCAGAAAATTTTCTCCTTCTTTATATTAAAACATTTCGTCACGCACATCTTCCATTTTTCATACTGCTAACTCAGCCTTCTTTCAAAGTCTAGTCCACCTGATCTAGCTACGTCTTCCTCCATCTCCCTCTTCCACGCATACCTTGCACATCTAACTCTGCCTTCTTTTAAAGTCTTATCTACCTGATCCAGCTATGTCTTCCTCGATCTACCTCATCCACGCATACCTTGTACATCTAACTCTGCCTTATTTTAAAGTCTAGTCCACCTGATCTAGCTACGTCTTCCTCGATCTACTTCTTCCACGCATACTTTGCACATCTTACTCTGCCTTCTTTTAAAATCTAGTCCACCTGATCTAGCTACGTCTTTCTCGATCTACCTCTTCCACGCATACCTTGAACATCTAACTCTGCCTTCTTTTGAAGTCTAGTCAACTCGATCTACCTCTTCCACGCATACCTTGCACATCTAACTCAGCCTTCTTTTAAAGTTTAATCCACCTGATCAAGCTACGTCTTACTCGATCTACCTCTTTAATGCATACCTTGCACTTCTTACTTCTATACTTGCTTAGTTATAGTTTCTCTTCATATGTATATTCCGTCTTAACGCTGCTTTCTTCGTCTCACGTAAAACATAAATTCTATCCATTCAACTCTCATGCCTTTATTTTGTCTCTTTTCACGCATTGATACTCGACATTTTTTTCTTAGGGCACGCATCTCCAAGGCATTCATCTTATTTGTTTCCATCTTCTGCTAAATCTAAGCTTCAAACCTATACGTCAAGATGTGCACACCACATCACTTTGCTTTGTAATTTTTACTACTTTAGATACAACGCGATTGTTGTATATAACATTAAGTGTTCCTTTTATCTTGTTTTGTCGTCACCCTTCTTTCAATGACACTTTTATACTCAGATAACTAAATTCATCTACCTGAAATTAAAAAAAAAACGAGTATAAAGACATAAAATAGCATATCTTAATTTGGAATAGATTTTAAATCTTGTCAGTTGAAATATTTTTATCTTTTTTGGAAAATGGTCAGCGCCTTAACTGACCTTTTTCTTTCCATGTTCGTCAAGCTCTGGAACTTATTACCCTCATTGGCTTGCGTCGAATAGCGACTTAAGAAATATTACATTTCTCTTAAATAAAAAAAAATGTTTCTCCATAAGTATTATTTTCTTAACTTTCCCATTATTTGGTGTTATTTGTAAATATTTGGCTTTACAGGGTTTTCGTGTGTTTTTTATCACTTATGTTCAAGTTCTTTATTTGGAAAAAAAAAGATTTGAATAAACCCTGTAACTTGAAAAACACATAAATTTACGAAACTCTTATGTTGATAGTTGAAAGTGATTGCAATTTGGTTATTCACTCGCCATTTGTATATTTTATTACAGCGTTTAAATAAATAACAGTGTGACAGATAAGCTATGTTTATTCAAAGAAAAACATATGAAATATGTTTTAATCGGTCATACAAAAAGTGAAATAAATAAATTATGTCCAAGAGTAATTAAAAAAAATACGTTTAAAGTTAGTTATGATTCTTATATAACTTTGGTTAGCTCTCCCTGTTAAAGCATTCCTGTGTATGTATGCGCATAAACTATTTATTATCAAAGTAATTTGTTTTATCAAACACCATTTGTTCCTCTTTTTGAAATGGTATAACCCTACCGGTTTCAAGGCTTACCATCAGGGGAGCACAAACAATACTCTAAATTTGTAATTTGAACATGGTAGTTTCTTTTATAAACGGGGTTTGATAAAACAAATTACAATGTATTTAAACCTCCACAACGTTAGTGCCTTAACTATAAATCTGTGGCGTTATGACATAGGTTCATATGTCTGTTTTTTTGTCATTTTGTGTCTATTTTCCCAATTCATAGAAAATATTTCTCAGCATATTGTAGCAAAACTTGGCGTGTCAGTCATTATCCAAACAAAAGATATATTGTTTGGAAAAGTTTTGTACTGATTTTAACAGCTTATCAAAGTTGATATTGCTTCTCCTGTAAACTAAGGTAAAACGGACATATCAACTTCTACCATAACACCACAGAAATAATAGATTATCAATGTGTTTAAACACGTGTGAGTTTATCGTTAGTGAATTTGACATTATTGTTTTTTTTGGCATTAAATTTATCGTGAACAGAAAAATAGTTAAATGCTTTCTAATAAATTTTTCTACCTCCGGCCAGATCACTGACAACATCAGTTCTTCCGTCACCACGTGGAGTTTCTTAATAAGGTTCAATCTAAAAGTTCTCAAAAATATGTTAACACCTGTACTGAAATTCAGGAAAAAGCCTGAAGGAATAATTTAGTTTCCTTGACAAAAAACAAGAATTGTTTTTTTTTTTGTTTAATTATTCCAATAGTATAAGGAATTCTGGTTACACCACTATATGCTTTGAAGCTGTATCGTAAATTATTTTCAGAGATACGAAAGACAAATAAGAGTCTAAGTGAATTAAAGATAGAGCACACGCATTGAAAAAAAGGCTGAGACGAACGTGAAACACGTACACAGTAATTTTGTAACATCAGGGGATAACCCGATAAGAAAGATGAGAAATGACAAGGATATTTGATTCTTTACACGGTTCTGCTTTGAGTGTTTTGCACGTAAAATGTTTTTGAGTGTTTTGCACGTGAAATGTTTTTGAGTGTATTGCACGTGAAATGTTTTTCAGTGTTTTGCACGTGAAATGTTTTTGAGTGTTTTGCACGTGAAATATTTTTGGGCACTTATTCGATAGGGAATATCTCCATAATTGAGTGTGATAGTCAGCTTTCCTATGTATGTATTGGTTTATTGTGTGTACAAACTGTAGCACTCCAAAAGCACACAATTTTAAGAGAACAAATTCTTAGTTTCGGTGGCCGATCAAACTTTAAGGGATTTTTTTCAAATAGCGCCATTTACGTTTCTTTTTAGTGCTATAATCATTTATGAATATCTACAGAAATGCATAGTTTATAATCTATAACTTAGATAAGTTTGAAAGATATACATTTGTGTGTAGGTAGAGCCTTTGGTAAATGTTTGAGATTATAAATATGTTACGTGTAAAAAAGTTTAAAAAGGCCTACGATTAAAATAAGTTCTATCATTATTGATAAAAAATTGTCATTCATTTGTTTTATTTTTACTTATATTTTTACGAACATAGATTAAAACAGTTTAATTAATCAAATGTGACTTTGTTAATTGGATGAAATTACTGTGAAGGAATAATAAAAAAAAAATGAATAAATAAGGTCGAAAGTGAATCTGCCCGGAATCGAAACTGGCGCATCCGCTTCCTTAGATTAAATATTAACTGTTAGACCACGTTTACCGACGGTACTTATTAATTGAGTTTATTAACAGTAAATAAAATAATACATTGTGTAAAAAAAACACTTGAAAAAAATACACATAGGTTACAAAATTATGACATTCTACGATGCTTTCTGGTTAAGTAACTTAAACATTACTGTTGATGATAACTGCGACATTAATCATTCAACAAACATTTATTAAAAAGACACTTTAGTGTTCTTTTTTATACGAGCATTTACTTAACAAAATATAAAATATCAACATAATACAGAACGTATACGTCACATGAAATCATCAAGTATAACACGGGAAAAAAATAACAATAATGAAAAAAAAAATTAAATAAAAACTTAATGATAATAATTAAAGAAAAAAATAAATAAATTAACAAACAAATTAGTTTATTAAAAAAAAACTCAATGAAAAACAAAAAAAAATCAATTGTAATAAAAACGACACACATAAATTGAAAATGGAATCTATCGGTAAAAATCTAAAAATTACAGAATAATATTGTGCAAGTATCATCAGCAAATTGCTTTTGACAAATTTTAATTTTAAAAGTTATCGCGTGTTTTTTATAGAAGTTTGAAAACATATTTGAACCAATATTTAAAACAAAATCGATTTTTTATTATCTGCTAATGATTTTATTTATTTCCTCTACTTGAAAAAAAATGTTTATTTTAAATGGTTAAGAATTTATACATTAACCATATTCTATGCATATTCACATACATGGAATATGGTTATAGACGATCTCCGTGGTTAATTTGGTAAAACATTTGTTTCCCAGCTCGGAGGTTGCGGGTCCGATTTCCGTTGGAATCCAGATTTTTTAAAAAAGGATTCCATTCTTGTTTTTACTTTAGGCCTCTTTAACATATTTCTGGTTGGCTGGAAGATATTGCCACATGACAAAGAGCACGCCAGGTTATACTGTATACAACAAAGTGAAATACATACATACATATTTATTTATTTTCTCAAAACAGCCTTAGAAAAAATAATATATATGCATACACACAAACATACACATATGTTCAAAGTCACTTAAGTACGTTGGTGAGTGCTTTCTAACGCGCTCAATGTTAGAAGAAAATTTACTTTTGCTTTTGGTAATGTGATATGAAATATGTCAATATCCGAAGCAGTCCCGTTCAAGAGAGTTAAGACCCTTCCAACAGGCATAGCGGCTGGAAGACTCGTTCTTGCATATGTTATTGTGAACAGTTCTTGCCAGCGTAGTCTAGTGTTATATCTAGACAGATAGGCGAGAGCGCTAGACTTTATTTTCGCCTCTTCTATACCCATGCACCTTATATAACTACTACGGTTACTCTGGCTTTTAACGTTTTGTAAATTCAAAAATCGTTTTCTTGTTCAAACCGCGCCTCCATTGATCTACCTCTGCCAAATCCTTCAGTCACATTTGCACTGTACTCGTATTTAATGTCGTTAGTCATTCTTTGTTCACTAGATCCATATGATCTAAGACCGTTATTTGCAAACTTTTTAATAAATTAATTTCAATTTTACATTTATCCTTAATCACTTCATTCCGTATTCTGTCATACATTGTCCCCCCGTATATTTTTCTGAGTTTACGCATTTATTGGGCCCCTTTTAGTCTTTTTAACGTCCACGTGTCACTTCTTAATATATTTTTGAGAAATAAATAAATGATTATTATATAATTTTAATGCTTTAATCCTTGAAAAAATTATCAAGAAACATCTTTAAAGTGAAGCGTATTTTGATTTTGAAATTCAAGTTTTCTTTTAAAATATAAAAGGATGTTTGAGGATTTTGATATGTTATAAAAAAAACAGGAATTCTTTCCGTAACCTGAATCACAATTTTTTGCCCTAAGCTTATGATAAAATATTAAAAATTATTTCCCTTCTTTCAAAACAGCATACTTGAATGTATAAATTTACTTAAAAATCCAGACTTGAAAAAAACTAACGAGAATTTATACATTCTTCAGCAGGGATAAAATATCAGTTGAAACCTTATATTTTTCAGTTTTCTGTCTAAAAAAATTAATAAATACAAACTTCCTTTCTTGTTCCTATTTCACTTTAATATAAGGGTCTTTTCTTTTAAGAAAAAAAAAAAAACTCCAAAAGACAGGTTGACGACAGTGTTTATGGTGGGGAATTGTTGAATTGCCACTTAGGTTAAAAGTTGGCTGTCCTGAAAAATATTTCGTAAATCAGGTTACAAAGACGAAGGAAAAAATTAAAAAAGCTACTTTCACTTTTGCTTTTTTCCAAGGTTTTATTTTAAGCTCTTTGAGATATTTCAGTTTTGATAAAATAACGTTTTTGAATATAAATTAATTTCAAGTTTTTTTTGTAATTTGATTTTATTTAATTTATTTTTAAGTCCACTGTAAACAATAAATGTTATGTCATATTGCTATACACAGTAAAACTCAGCTTACTTATTTCAGTTTAGGTTCATAGTTTTTTTTCAGTGATGATTGATTTGGAAGGATTTCTCGTTTTGAGTCATTTGAACTACCTTTTACATTTTATCATTTAACATTTAACATAAGAAGCGAGTATACAAGTGAAAAGTAGAAGGTGTGCGTGTAAAAGATAGACTGAGAAAAACATGGCAGAATCTAATGGGTCAGATTAAAAAAAAAGGTAATATGCGAAGTGTGAATGACACAATTGTGTGTGATTGTGCATATATGAATTTGAAGGAGGCGAAAGTTGGATGCATGGATAGAAAAAATTGGAGATATGTTCTCTCTACCTTTCTTGCAAGGAACATGGCGTGATAATATGCATAACATTTTCGTTGTTAACAGTATTACCTTATATGTCATCCCAATCCTCCTGTACGGCTGGGAATCTTGGCATCTCACCAAGGCTCAAGAGCGCAAAATACTTAGTTTTGAAAACAGGTGTCTCAGGAGGATATTGGAAATAAATAAATAAATAAATAAATAAATATAAATAAATATTAGGTTTATTGACAGCAACATAGTATGTACAAGATCAAATCTGAATAACATTTCTAAAAACACATAAATTGCAGACAATACATCAGACGCAGAAGCTATCAAAAGGTCTGGGCTCATCTAATAGCATCCCCTCGGCCAAAATACACCCCACCAATATAGGGCGAACCCAGCCACGGGGACACCAGATGTTTTTCAGCCCACACCCTTAGACACATAGAAACAGGAATATATACAAAAAAATAAACACAGAAAATAAATATAGTAGATGACAAAAAAAGAAAAACAGAAAAAAACACATTCAAGAGACAGTACACCAAAAGGTCCGGGCTCATCCCACAAACATTCCCACGGCCGAGATACACCCCACCAATGTAGGGCGAACCCGACCGCAAGGGCATCAGGGGGCTTCCATCCCACACCCCCGCATATCTAGATTAAAGAATAAATATAATAAAAAAGAAAAAAAGAAAAAAACAAAAACGTATGGCAGAAAACAAAATAGAAAGTAAACCCACATATACCACCTCAGGTTAACCGTCAGCAAGAACGAGGAAAAAAAAGAAAAAAAAAGAAGAGAAAAGCCTCAAAGGAGTCCAAATTTTACATAATGACAAATGTGAAGTAAGATAGTTGAGACAACATTGAAATAGTTAGGCAGTAATACGTTGAAATAGATAAGCAGTTTTAAAAGAATTAATGAGGAAATGACGCACAAACATGTATGCACAATCCTCGATTCACCACCAGCGAGAAGAGAGAAAAGAAAGAAAACAAGAAAAGAAAAGCAAACAAGAGACCCATTAACCACTGAGAAACCCATTAACCACCCAGAAGATAACGCTTTAGAGCATCTCTGAAGGTATAGCTATTCACCCGCTCCTTCAAGGCCTGGGGCAACTCATTCCAGCATTTGCTGGCTGAGTATGAGAAGGATCCCCTGAACAGTGTTAGGTTATGGTTTGGGATAAGTAAAAGAGTCTCTCTGCCTCTAGTCTCGTAGCCGTGAAAGTTTCTAGACCAATTCAGTTTTTCGAAGAGATAAAGTGGCATTTTTGAACTGGTAATTTTATGCATAAGTACGCTTAAATGAAGAAACCGTCTTTGTTTCATGTCAATAATTTTAAAAGCTCTCAAAAAAGGGGTGATGTGATCAGGTGGTACGACCAGGTGGTACGACCACATAGAGAAATCAGGTGGTACGACCACATAACAAACGACGCTTTACGCCGGCGCACACGGCAGGGGTCTGTTTTCTCTGTAATTCGGGAGAGGCGATGGTCCTGGCTGGGACATGTTCTGAGAATGCCCGATGATAGTTGGCCGAGGAGAGCGCTGTTTTTCTGTCCATTGGAGTTCCGATGGTCTGGAAGACCCTCTCTCGCGGTGTACCGTTCCTATGACAAGGAAGTCAGAGCGTTAGGAATGTCGTGGAGGGAGATTACCAACACCGCCCAAAACCGCTCTGAATGGAGAATACTGGTGGCCTCTGCATGCTCCCTTGTGGAGCTTTAAAATAAGGGTGAATTGAATTGAATTGACAGTATTACCTAATAATTTTTTTGCTCTATTTGATAATCTTTTCCAATCAACCAGAAATGTCTTAAAGACGTCTTAAGTGAAACATAAGAAAGGGTTCCTTTATAAAAAAATTGGGTTCCAAAATAAGTCGAACCAACCACCCACAAACTGAAACACAGCCATCTTACTAACTAGCCTACGAAAGTCATCCCTTGGCGTAATTTTTCTTAAATATCTAATTTTTGCTACCTGTATTCCTGATCTGACCTTCTCATTTAGTGTTTTTCGCCTGTGACCGTATACTATAAATCACATTGAAAACTCATTTTAGCTTCACATAAATTCTGTATTGTGAACGATATTCGGGTCATGGTGTTTTTTTTTTTATCAAAAACCCCTATGTCATCATCATTATCATCACCAAAACACCATGTGCTTGTTATGCTGATCCAGATAGAGAGCCCATCTTAATTTTATTATATCCGGGAACACATATTTCGCGTTTGCCCCGTACGTGCACCTCGACATGCATATTTTTCTAATACAAACAATTTAAACTCTTCACGAATTTGATTAATTTGGCCACACAAAGTTTATTTAGGGCTTTCTTCAGGCACGTTTTAAACTAATTTTATGAAGAAATCATTTTGGACAAACCTAAAAAACCAAAGATTACAAAAGTATTCCTTTTTTTCGAGTTTTTATATTTTGAGTTTAATAAAAATGTGAAACTCATGACAAACAAAAAAGTTGTAGGTATATTGGAAATGTTTGTAAACATACAATGACTAAGCCTAGTCTCTCTCCTTGCATATTGGCTGATTGTATGTAGATTGTACAGAGGGTGCCTAGTAATCCTTACCGGAAGTTAAACAAAACATCCCTGGAACATAATCAACTTACGCGGTATCGCTCATACCTTTGGTAAATATAAACTTTGAAACTGTGACCAAACGACTAACTTTCGACAATATTCCCTAAACATTTAATTGTGTTTTAAACTTGAAATTAGTTTTCCCGTATTTACTTTTGTTATACCCTTGATTTTGATAGGGGTTTTAATTAAAAATGTTATTACATTTGAAACTCATTTAAATTTTTTTTATTTCTAATGATATAATTTATATATGGTATATGTGAGAGTGAGATATAATGAGGAGTTATACAGCATATACAAAGAGCCCAACATCATAAAATACATCAAAATTGGGAGGCTACGTTGGGCGGGGCATGTAGCAAGAATGGGAGAAGAGGAAATGCCTAACAAAGTACTCTTTTCCAAGCCCCAAGGAAGACGTAGCGTGGGTAGACCGAGGCTTAGGTGGATGGATGGGGTGCAGAATGATGCAAACGTGATTGGCATCAGGGGCTGGAGGAGTGCATCCCAGGATAGGGGGGAATGGCAGCGACTGCTGGAGGAGGCCGAGGCCCACAATGGGCTGTAGCGCCATTGATGATGATGATGATGATGATATGTGAGATGGGGTAGAAACCGCAGAATAAACTGACGAGACAATATGGAAAGGATGGATAGCAAAAGTGTTTCTACGTGGCAACACATTTAATACTTTGAATATAACGTATCAATCAACAATTCCCGAGACCATCCAACAGATGGTGCCTATAATAACAAATCCATACCATTCCCAGTTAGTACCAGCCTTTAGAAGTTACGTGTCAAACTTTCATTGTGTCATTGAGTTACAGTGGTTTTAGTGACGCTACTTTTGCTATTTTCAAAACAATGGAAAAAACCGAATCTCGTGTGTTGATAAAACATTGCTTTTTAATGGGAAAAAATATCGTTTACACTCAGCAAACTTCATGAAGAACGAAAAAATTATTTTTCATCAGGACAATGCACCGTGTCACAAGTCGATGGTAACGGTGGCCAAATTGCATGAGTTGAACTTCGAATTGCTTCCGCACCCACCGTTTTCTCCAGATTTGCCCCCCAGCGACTATTGGCTGTTCGCAGACCTCAAAAAGATGTTCCAGGGAAAGAGATTTGGATCCAATGAAGAAGTGATTGCCGAAACTAACGCCTATTTTGAAACCAAAGATAAATCGTTCTACACGGCTGGCAAAGAAAAGTTAGGAAAACGTTGGAATGAATGTATCGCTCTTAAAGAAGACTATGTTGATGAATAAAGAAGAATTTTGGCAAACAAACGTTGTTTCAGTAGCAAGTCCAGGGAATTATTGATCGATGTGTTATTTGTATGTTAGTACGTATATGATATATGTATGCACATACAATATTTTTTATGATTTTTTTTTATTCTATATATTTTTTCTTTATTTTTAATGTTAACATTTCTTGTATTTCTTACAGTAGTTGGGCTAAGCCTGTTTCGAAGAAATAAATAAATAAATACCCGCTGACAATTGTCTCCATGGAAGGCCTCCAAAAACATGAATAGTTGGGAATCAACACGTTAAGAGATATAGTATTGATGACAGGACGAAAGTACGATCATATAACTTCACACCAAAAGGCATTGAACTAGTTGAATGCTAGAAATAGACGCCAAATTCACATACTGTCTCGATCGTATAATATCATTAACTGTCCCGCCGCCCCCTTTTATCTCGCCGAAAATTTTCAGCGACTTTCCAATCATGGATTAGCGCTACGCTTAAACAAATTGTTTATTGGACTCTCCAGTTCACCGCTCCACTTTTTTTACGTCGTCCTTTACTGCCCATGCAGTGAGACTCTGGGATCAGTTACAAACCAATATAAGACTCGATCCGTCCTTGGCATGCTTTAAGAAGCGACTGAAAAGACTCTTAATTTCTAGTCAGTAAAATAACGTGTTTCATTCCTAATTTTTCATTACCTTTCCTCTCCACCGTCCCTTCTTTTCCTTTTGATTGGTGATATCTCACTTTATATGAAAAATAATGTTCGGGTAATTGTCCATCTTTATGGGGTTCGTGGGCATATGCTCATGTATGTGTTTATCGATTTCGTGGAGTTGAATAGTCTTTTGAATGATTTATGCGACCACGTAACTTGCTTAATTTAGTTTTGTCTGGTTGATTGGAACAGATTTCTGCCTGGCAATAAGCCCACCAGAGTGTATTTGCAAAAAAAAATGTTAAATAAATAAGATATAGTATTGATAAAAATAGATCTTACTTTAGAGAAAGAAGAAGGAACTCTATTATATGACTGATTAATTAATAAATGGAGAAGCATTTATTATATATTTATATCAACTGGAACACAACGTGTACAATTGTTACAGCTGTAGTTATTTTTTTATGTGAGTTAGAGAAATCACTAAAAAAGGTTCTCAGAATATAAGAAATCTCAGCCAAAATATACATGAAAAAGAGGCCCAAAGCGTCATATCCTGTAAAGTGACAAACGCATTCTCCCCTTTATTTATGAAGATGACTTCGGATTAGCATAGTTTTCTCATACAAACCGTGAATTCTGCGCTCCTAAGGGCTTATCTATTCTTGGAGCATATTTGTGTGTACTGAGTCTTGTAACCTGTGGTAATTATACCCACGAATATTGAAAATTAGGTCCCGTAAACGCTTTGTAACATAACACCAAATTCCATTTTGAGCTGTCCTGGGGAGTCGTGTCGCTAAATCTCATATTCATTAATCACAAGTCGGGTATTCACCGTACGATGCTAGAGACCAATATGTATTATTTCCTAAAAAATATTGAGTTATTAAGAATACGAATATTCTCATCGACTTGTTATTGGAGACTCGTTAGTATTCCTGAGTAATACGGATCATTTAGGACATAATATTTTGTGACTCACTTTTTATTCAGCTCAGTTCGAAAGTTCAATTCAAACAGTGTAGTTAAGTTCACTTTTGAGTACTTTCATTTCTATTTCATCACCAGCCACGCTGTTGTGGGGGACAAAATACGAGTATGTATCCATTCAACGCGATCTAAACTAAAAGGTAGGAAAATATTTTATTTATTATGTGCGTGACTTCAATTAGTAATGAAGAAGAAACTGACTAAAATAATTCATCCCCTGGCAGCAATACACCTGAGTGGGAAAAGAATAGTAGATACATCAAATTTAACCTTTCCTTCCCTGTGTTGGGTATCTTCTACACGTTGCTTCAAATAACCATCAATATCTCTATAAATATTATAAATACAAGGTTAAGATTTTAGGTATTCCTCCATAATATTATTTACGCATTGATTTAAAAAATAATATTAATAATAATCAGAATTTATCGACTACATCGAGGTGTTTTGTAAAGATCGAAAACAAATTCGCATTTAAACGCTGCGAGTGCCTCGTCTTGACGATAGGTGAATAGTATGCGGGAAGCGCGACACTATATTCGCATCTCACTCTTGCATACTAGACTGAATTGCGAGGAGCTGAATTGTCTCAACGTCGCAAGCATTAAGCGTAAGCGCCGGGGTGTGCAACTGACGTTCCGCGCCACTAGTAACTTCTAGGCTTGCAAATAGGTTAGACGTACGCCCGTTCCGTGAGCGTTTTTTAATGTTTTCAGATGGATTTTTAATGTTTTCAGCAAATAAATCTCAATTATTATAATTTTTAACTTCAATTATAATTAATTAAGGGGATTATCTATGAATGTTTATATTTTTCCGATTTAAAATCGCAAATTTTTTATTGCGTACTCACTACCCAACACCGGAGCACGCGTATTATTTTTATAACCGTAAGGGAAGGGTTAAGAATAATTACTGGCAGATCAGTATACTATGTATACTATACTAGTATATATGTTACTAATAAAGCAGGCTGAGATCTATAGTTTAAAAACCCTAGAAAATAGTATTTTCATAGAAAAAATCAAATAGAGCAAAATTATCCTTTGAAGCAATATGCTTGAAGTAGCCAATCGTTAACACAGCAATACTTCCATAAAACATTTGAAATGAGTTTAATGCATCATAATTTTCTTTTTTTCATGTTTTTGCGAAAAAAAACCACTTTCTTTAAAAACTCGGACGTCCTTTTCGATCGAGTGATGAAAGGTTTATTTGCGTACCAACGCACCACATCACACCTTATTTTACACATCTTTATTTGCGGTCCACTCGGCGTGACTGTAGTACGCACTTACAAGAGTTATTAGATGTGCATCATCATTAATAACGTTGAAGAGAGAACTGAAAAAAATAGTATTATAAGAATATTGTTCTTCTGAATATCTTTATTTTCATTTGTCTACCTTACTTATCCTTAAACGAATAATTTCCCTTTTATTCTATTATTATGTCTGTGGCGTTATGGCAGAAGTTGATATATCCGTTTTATCTCAGTTTACAGGAGAAGCAATAGTCACTTTGATAAGCTGTTCAAATCAGTACAAATAAACATTGTTTAAGTTTTTCCAAACAGTATATCTTTTGTTTGGATAATGACTGACACACCAAGTTTTGCCACAACATGTTAAAAAATATTTTCTATAAATTGAGAGAATAAACATAAAATGACAAAAAACGGACATATCAACTTCTATCATAACACCACATATATATTGTTTAGATATTAGTATTTTTTACAAGAATTGATATAAATATTTTCTTTGTTTTTAAAAATATTCCGATTGATTCAAAACAACTTTACGTATCTAAGAAAACCTGTTGGGTAGGAAGAAATTGCTTCATAGCAATAACTGACACGTCATTAGCTGTAACGTTCAATTAAGAAAAGACAGCGCTGACTTGAACATCTACATTAACATCGAATGGATGACACTCGGTTGGTTACCAAACGAAACACTATGCGATAAAAACTTCGTCTAGTGGACAGCACAGCACCTTCATTACAAGGATTTCAGTTAAAGAGATATGAAAACTTGTAATATAGATTTCGAATTGTTGGAAGATTATGCCTAGGACAGAAATTTGTGGCACCGTGTACTTTGTCGGGGCAGCGAGTTTTGTGACGAACATTAGCATGATGAGCTGAAATTCAAGCGAGAAAGGATGATGCGTGGAACACCTCGAGACAGGGTGTGGCGTTGTTTGTGTGGTCGTATCAGTGGATCGAGAATGGTTCTCAACAATCATCAGAAATTATGCCACCAGTGACAAGCTTACCAACAACAATAATTTAATATTAGTCACGGTGTGCCGATCAATTGGCTATTCGTATCTAGTGGTTTTAAAATATAGTTTAACTAACTACATTCGATTTTTTTTTGTGAAAGTGCTGGCACTTTATAGGTGTATTTACTACACTGCAAGTCATTTTTCTTCGACAGTAACACCCAACCTTAAGTTTGTCATCACTACTACAGGGTGCGTTTTATGTTCCAGGCCGATTTTGTTTGGCCGCTATTTCGATTTGGCTATTATTTGTCAATTCATATTTGACAGTCAGGGAGAAAAATTAACATTAATTTATTATGGAGCATCTAACTTTGCGACAACGTGCTGAAGTTATTAAAACATTTAATTTAATAATTGTTCAATTGTGAATACGCAAAGAAAATTGCGTGTTTTTTTTTTGGTTTAAATCGTGTACCAAACAAGTCAACCATTCAGGGCGTAATGAATAATTTTGAAAATTTGCAAACATTGAAAGATAAAACAAAGTCTGGGCAATAACGTAGCCATCGTACGCTAGAAAAAATTGATGCATTGAGGCAGAGTGTCCGTGCACCTCTCATCGACGCCGTGCACAAGAATTGGGAATATCTCCATCATGTTTGTTAAAAATTATCAAAAAAACTTTGCATTTTTATGCGTATAAAAGTCAATTGACACAAGAGCTACAGGAAAATGACCATAAACGGTGGGCAGATTGGAGTGCTCAGGTTTTACAGGTCGGTATAAACGTTCACCATTTTTGGCAAAAAATCATCATGAGCGACGAGGCACATTTCAACTTGGCTGGTTTTGTTAATAAACAGAAAAGCCTCTATTGGGGCACTGGCAATCCTCAATTGATACACCAACGACCATTACACTCTCGTAGAATGACTTTATGGTGCGCCATTTGGACCGGCCGCATCATTGGGTCATATTTCTTTGAGGATGCTTGAGGCAATGCTGTACAAGTTACTGGTGATCGCTATCGTGACATGTTGGTAAACTTTCTTGTGCCCGAATTGGATCAATTGTGACTACAGCACATGTGGTTCCAACATAACGGTGCCACATCACACACATCTCGTGCTACGATGCAAATTTTGCGAGAAACTCTTCCCGGCTGAATAATGTCAAAAAGTGGTGATATCGACTTGCCCCCACGATCCCCTGATTTGACCACTTCCGATTATATCCTATAGAGGTACTTGAAGAAAAAAATGTACACCAACAAACCAACCACAATCCCGATTCTTAAGGACAACATTCGAAAAGAAATTGCTGTAACATCAGAAGACTGCGAGAATGTTATGAAAAATATGTTTGAAAGAGCTCGCGTTTGCGCCACGGCCAGAGGTGGCCACTTAACCGACATTATATCCCATACATAATGGTAAAGACCATATAATAAATCTATTAAATATAAATTATAAAATTTTATTTAATTTAAAAGTTATTAAAAAAATATCGACCTGGAATATAAAACGCACCTTGTATTTTTCGCACACAAGTGTGTCGTCACCGGAGGAGAAATATATTTGAGCAGTTCCTTCTTTCTTACTATGTGATGCGATTTCTTACTATGTTAATAAAATATAAATAGTTTCTTCGATATTTTAATGTAGATTATGTTGGATGGGGAGTTATTTTGTTTCCTATAACAGTGCGGGTGGAGAATGGATCGAACTGAACAGATTAGTCACTGTATAATCCATCGTCTTTCAAGACGAATAGGGGTCAATGTAACATAATAATAAGCCCGTCAGATGTACCATGTACGAGGCGTATCCAGAAAGTAAGTGTACTGAGGCTCTCACGACCGGATGGATTTTATTTTCGACATGTTGGCTACACTTCCGTGTAGCCTGACCCTTCCCCTCCCCAACGAAGCCGGTTCGAGGTCAGTACGTTGAGAAATGTCGACGCGACAACACGTTTCGTGAAAAATGTCAACCCCATCTCCTGCCAAGTTGAATCGAGTGGAGGCCGGGCAAGAGTTTTTGAGGCGCTGCAAACCTCATGGAGATGAATTTCTTTGCTCCATCGTTACTGGAGATGAAACTTGGGTTGCACACTACACGCCTGAAACCAAAAGGCAGTCTCAACAGTGGCGTCACACCTCTTCACCCTCCGCCAAAAAGTTCAAAACCACAATTTCAGCCAAGAAAATCATAACATCCGTGTTTTGGGACTGTCAAGGCATAATTTTAATTGAATATGTGTCTTAAAGGGAGACCATCAACTCTGAAAGATACTGTGTGACCCTAAAAAAATTGCGGAGGGCGATTCAGAACAAAAGGAGAGGCCTGCTGCACGACAATGCAAGACCAAACACGGCCAACGCCACGAAGAAACTGCTCGCCTCGTTTAAATGGGATGTCCTGAACCATCCCGCGCATTTTCCTGACCTAGCACCTTCAGATTACTATCTCTTTACCTCCTTGAAGCTGCACATGTGTGAAAAAAGGTTTTCAACCAACGAGGAGGTAAAGAAGGATGTGGAGAAGTGAACGGAGGGGTTGGCGGGAAACTACTTCAAGGAAGGCATCAAAAAGTTGATACCCCGCTTCACCACCTGCATTGAGAGGAATGGCGACTATGTCAAAAAATAGCTTACATATGTATTACGGTAACCACGCAATTTTTTTGTTTAAATAAAAAAAATTGTAACCTACAAAAATTCAGTACACTTAGTTTCTGGATATGCCTCGTACACTAAAGTATAAAATTTTATTATTAAATAAATAAATAAATAAAACACTGTCCTCTCTAAAATGTCTTTTGACAAACGTATATATATATATTTATATATTTTTACCCCTTATAATCTTCATTATTATTTGGAAAGGTGCGGAATGTTTGAATTGGGGGAAGAAAATCAGTGGGTACATTAAGTGCTAAGCGCACGCAACTCTTATCTTTAATTATTTTAGAATCTGAATGTTTATCCTTAATGTATAGCGAAGAAAGTAAAGAGTGTCGGAGGACGTGTTAACGACTTCGTTTTTCATTTTTAACCAGTTCTGCCCGTGCTTTGGGGGGGAAATGATGACAATAATGTTTTGTATACAAAAAGAAGATGTGACAATGAAAAAAAAAATAAACCAGGGAGCTACGATTTTTTTATTCTTAACAAGCAACATTCTTTCGCTGTATTTGAATTTTAGAAAATTATTTTAAATACATTTATTTATGTAGGTTTATATGTAACGTATGTAAAATACTATCGATATAAGACATTATCATATTTTGAAATATTTTAGTTTAGTTTAGTTTGAAGGTTATATACAATGAATTGTAAATCGGTTTTCTAGCCTCTATACCTCTGTAAAATAAGATTTTTTCACGTTTCAAATCGTAATCCCGATCGTGCCATCAAGCGTGACACAATCGTAATTTTATTGAAAGTGTCATAAAACTGGCTGCGATTCGTGCCATGTGGTGTGTGGCGTGCGTGCAAAGTGTTACTATGGGTACAATACGGTGAAACTGGATTTAGATTCATTTTAAATTTTCACTATTACACCTCTAATATTTTGATACCATGCGTTGAGTAAGATTAGAGGGTGCAATTATGATTACATTAGAACGTGTTAGAATTACCAACTTAAACTGAGTGACAAATATCAGCAACGTGCTTATTATTAATTAAAGTAATTGCAAATAAATGATTTATACTGTGCCACTGAATAGTGAGATAAGCCACAAGATTTATTTTAATGTTATAAAAAGTGAACGGTCACAAAATTATGTTTATTATTAATATCCAGCGAAATAATTTTGCTGAGATTGCCAAAGTATTTTATTATAAGTATTGAATTTGTATTGTACTATTTTTTGCACAACAATGTAAATTTGAAACGGTGAAGTCCGGGCAGCTTATTAGGGATAGCCCGGCATCACGTGATCCATTGTGTATATTGTTAAATTTTCATATTTTTGTAACCATTTTAATTCGTGTACTTTCTTATATATTTTTGAAATGTTTTGTTGTTTTGAAGTATCTTTTTATTTGGGTTTTCTTCGAGTTGGTACATAGCTGTTTTTTTTTCTTCTTTTAATTTTTAAATTATTTCTTAAATATTGTAAAAAAGCCCAAACTGTTTTGTTTTAAATAATTTTGTAAGGAACAGTGTAATTTTGAAGAAAAATAAAAAAAAATATTATTTTATATTATATATTGATTTAAAAGTAACATATTGACATCTTGAGACATTGAGCTTTGTTGCGACAATTTTGACGTTTGGTGGTGCTTTTGTTCCCTTTTTACATTCATATAAAGAGTAACGCTCGGTTTGGTGCAGTACGGACTGTCTACTTTTGGGTGGCCCCGTATTGTGATTTTACAATTTTGTTTGTTTTTAATTTTTTTATATACTTAGCCTTTTGTAATATATGAAGAACTCACAAATGGGTTAATTATCCAAATTATCATTGTTGTTATTAATGTACATTGTACCATTTATGATAAATATAGCATAAAATAAAAACATTAATAAATGTTATTATTTTACTCCACATTTTTCAAATGCTTATGTGTTTTTATTCAGCTTGTATTAATAACATTAAACAACCCTGCATATTCATGTTAATTAATAAATAATTCTTATTTTAACCACAAAGATCCATTTTTAGCGCCTTTTCTAAATTGTGCTTTAATTCAACAATGAAACTTTCATCACAATTGTGAAAAAAGCGAATTGATCGATGAAGATATTTTATGAAAAGTAAAGTTAACATTAGAAAAAATATTCGTGAAATTGTTCAAAGTGACTGATAAAAAAAATACTTTGTGGGGTGTTAGATTGAAAAGTACCGACTGTGGCTTTCAGAAACTTTTAAGCATTTATACAATAATCCGTCGATTGGCGTAGGGGCTATGTGTCAGAAAGACATCGCGTTAAACAATCGGCATTTTAAGTTAACTTTATATAGAAAAAATATATGTTATGAATCACGCAATGTAAAAAATATCAATAAGGTTTTTTTTTACACAAACGTTACAAAATAATATACGAGTACATTTGAAAAATCAAATCTTGTATTACATGGCACTTTCGTTGTATACATTACAATCAGGTGGGCTTATTGCCATATGTAAATATCTTCAAACCTTTCCGACAGATGTTAGAGTGCACATTGAAAACTAGACTGAAATCTTTTTTAAAGAAATCTGGGTTCTAACGAGTATCGAACCCGCAACCTTCGGGTTGAGAGACAAGCGTCTTTCCAACAAGGCCAAGGAGTTCGTCGTCCTACAATGTTGGGTTAAACTTATGTCAAATGTAAAATAGTTTTTTTAAGTTGTTAAAAAAATGAAATGCCCGATTGTTTGTCGGCAATGATTTTTGTTACTTTTATAACAATTGCTATCAAAAAAAAAACTGTTAACACGGTATAAAAGATATAAAGTATTAGAAGAAAAACCTCATTTTGCAATTAATATTAGCAATTTTCTCTTCACAAAAAGTATATTCTGAAATGCAAAATATAAATACAAATAATGAAGAATATAGTATATAAAATAATTATTTTAATGCGCAGCGTTCTCCATTTTCTCCAATCACCGGCCCCTGTTCGTGTGGAAACATTATTAGTCGTGATATTGTAAAATAAAATAGTTCAGCTCAGTATAATGAACCAAAAATAAATTTGAGGCAGTAAATATTTTACTGTAAGCTCATTTGAGAAAATAAAATAATTTGAATCGATTGCCGAAGCCTAATGTTTAGAACTATAAAAATTTAATTATTAATGTAGCACAAATCGGAGAAGTTTAAATAATGTCTAGCAATTAAAATTATGCTTTGAAAGATTTATTTATATATGACACGCTCTGTATTAATGATTAATTTATCGATTCTCATTTCTATTATTTGGGTTGTATTTAAAAGTACATATATTACACGTGGACTCCCTTCACGCGATTTTACTATTAAGTGATTGTAATAAAAATTATAAAATGCTGATTAGAATTTCGCTATTGCCATCAGATCAGAAAAATATTGCTTTGTCAGTTCATTCTTGATATAATAGAAACATTTTTATCATCTAATTATGAATTAACAGCATTTAAAACAGCAGGAAAATAATGAGCCAGGTCCACTTCATAAAGTGGATTCGTTACCTTATTTAAAAGAACAAACTACGTAGGCTTTCGAATTGGAGATAATAATTATGACTATTTTTGTCATTTCAGTTTATTTTTACCTTTCGAAATCAATATTTTTCTCACTGTTTGACGTTTTTAATGGTATACGTGCTCGTTTTGTCATACGAGTGCTATTTGTGTTGTTTACAGTGACTTGAAAAATTCATCTCGGCCACCGTCAAAAAGATTTGTTCGCGTTGGATACCGCATAATTTGACAATCGCTCAAAAAAGGCTCGTGTCGATTGGTCCAAAGAAATGTTGAAAAAATTCGATCGCGGTGCTTCAAAATATGTCTATTAGATTGTGACAGGCAACGAATCATGGATCTATGCATATGAGCCAGAAACAAAACAGCAGTCGACTGTGTGGGTCTTTCAAGACGATGCAAATCCAACAAAAATTGTTCGCGCACGAAGCACTTCGAAGCTAATGGTGGCTTGTTTCTTCAGTATAAATGATCATGTCGCAACAATGTCTTTAGTTAAACGTTGTACGGTCAATTTTAAATGGTACACCACCATTTGTTTGCCAAAAGTCTTCGGAGAAATGAGGAAAACCAACCGCCGAAGACGGATGGTTCTCCACCACGACAATGCGAGCTCTCACCAATCGGCTCAAACAAGTGCCTTTTTGAGCACTCAAAACATCGAATTGATAGGTCATCCCGGCGGATGACCTATCAAATGTACGGCTACAGCCCTGATTTGCCACCCAATGACTTCTTTTTATTCCCGAACATCAAAAATAAATTGCGAGGTCAACGTTTTTCGACGCCTGAAGAAGCGATTGATGTGTTCAAAACGCATGTTTTGAAGTTATCTCATTCGGAGTGGAAAAAGTGCTTCGAAAATTGGTTCAAACGGATGCAAAACTGTGTTGATCTTCATGGAGAGTATTTTAAAAAACAATAAAGCTATTTTCGATGATAAATATTTGTTTTTACTTGTCTGAAAACTTAAGTAGCAACCCTCGTATGTCGAAAAATTATATTTTTTTTTCAGGTGTCCTGATTATAAACATAATGTTGTTTTCACTGAGCATTATGTATTGTTTGGTCGGTTAAATAAATAAATATATATACTTTGTTTTTATTCGTTTTGCGTTAAATTTCAATATTTTATTAAATTCATACCCGGTTTAAGAAATTGTGGAAAGTCCGCGGGGTTTAGCTTATAAAACATCTATCCAATTTTATAACTATGTATGATTTTTTTTAAGTATTACTATTTTTTTGCATACGCAAAGGCCTAGTGAGCAATTTGCTTTATAGCAATCTCTGTTAACTAATCTTAAATAATTTATAAAGGCCTTTAGTTAAAACCAGATTAGAATACGTTTTAAAAATAATTACTAGTGGAAATCGAACTCACGGAAGACAGGTGTTTTACAAACTAGACTTAGAAGTTTTTATTTTAAAGCAATGCACAGAAATAACTTTTGAAAATACCTGAAGAAAACTTCAATTTAAATTTGACTTACGTTATTCAAGCAATCAAAACAATTAAAACTTCTATAAAATCTGGCATATTATTTTACCACACTTAATCCAATCCTAAAACACTGTAATAAAAGGTAAAGAAGCAGGAAACCTTAAATTTTGTATCAACACAAATGAAAAAATAACTTAATTATCATTTATTCAAAATTACTGTGAGGGTTAATGCTTTGAAAAATCGCATTAATAAACCAAAAACAGCAAACGGTGAAAAAAAATCAAGGTAAAAACAAAAACATCCAAAAGTGTTCATACTGCGAAAGAATCAAATATTAACACGGTTTGCAGTAGTGTGAAAGAGGGTTTTGCGTATAAAAAGTATAAAAATCCCTAAATCTGAGGATTCGCCGTACTAAACAATTAATATTAAATGCTTTTCTCCCGAGCGTGGAGCCTTTTCCTGAAACATCCTTTCAGGACCATTTTTCATTTATTTCAGTGGATAACTTTACGAAAAGAGTTAAGTTCCTTCCCAAATATCGGGGTCTAAGATACATCGTTTTGCTGGAAAAAAAAATTTATATGTACATAAGTTAGACTTTTTCTTCTTCTTATAAAGTATTTTAGTTTAGTCGGAATTCAAGAATTTATATTTTTCAAAGTCTTAAACTTTTTCGTGATGTTTATTTATTTATTACTCTGTGAAAATAGTTATATATGGTACGTCTGGCTGGCTTATTGCTTTATAGAAGTTTCTTCTAGCCAACCAGTTTATCTTGGATACATTAAATGGATACAAGTCACGCTCCATTGAATTTTTTTTTTAATTTACGTACAAATTACTCATTTTCCAATTATAATGTTATTTCTTTCCAAACCTGGTAACATAGTGCTGATGGATAACACTCTCTCATAGCGAGATCAAATAAATGAAGTAAGCCGAAGGATCTTCTTCAGCTTTCATTTCCTTAAAGTTCTGCAAATATAACTGCCTACTAAAACCCAAATTTTACAAGTGCAATCTCTGATCTTTCCGATTTTGTACTATGCGGACTTCTGTTATTTGGATTTTATGTAGGAATAGCTAAAAAAAATTCAGCGACTTCAAAATGTTTGTTTAAGGTTTATTTTTAACCTGAAAAAATACCAGAAGGCGCTGAACAGGTTGAACATGAGAAATAGATGCCAAATTAATTTATTATTTCTTTTGTATAATCCTTAACTACCTGCCTCTCTCTCTTATCTCACCGAAAATTTACAGCGTCTTACCGATCATGGACGTGCGCTGCCGTCAGACAGAGATTGTTTATTGGCCTTCCCAGTTCACCACTCTTTTTTTTACGTCGTTCTGTACTTTCCACGCAGTAAGACTCTGGAACCAGTTACAAATTAATGTTAGATTTGCTCCATCCTTAGTATGCTTCAGGAAGCTATTGAAAAATCTTAATTTGTAGTCACTAATGCAGTGTGCCTCATTCCTGATTTTTATTTCCTCTCCACAATCCTTTCCGTTTCCTTTGCCTTGCATGGAACATAGCCCAGCTGCCTGGATATCTGGATGCGAACCAAGCACTTTGCGTTTTGAAAAATGACATTGTTAGCCCTCATTAAGCGATTGATAAGAATCAGAAGAAAATATATCAATTGCAGGTCGGTCTATAGTCTGGTAACCATGTCCTTCCATGGCTTATCTTCCTATTGTAACCCTGATGAACGGTGAAGGATCGACATTCAATTTGTCGATTCCTTGCGATCAATAAAATATTTAGTTGTTGATTTGCTAAAAGGTGGCATCCTCAATACGTTTACAAACTATCTCAGACACCTCATCCTAACACCTACAATCATCATTGCTAGGCTTTGTAGTCGAGGATCCCCTCGCCATTCTAATGTCAATCACTTCGGAAAGCAATGCTGTGCCGTGGTTGTTTTTCAGTAAGTTTGTCATTGCACACCAGCAAACGCACTGGTCTCACCACTACCCTGGATCCGATGGCACACTGAAGTTAAATAATGGCACACCGGCATGTTTTTCTATATTTTTAAATTAAGTATTTATTTATTTAATTTAAACATGACAAAAAATCTATAAAAACACAATTTGCGAAAATACAACCGATAATTTAATTTGAACACAACTTGAATGGATCTTGGCTGGTTGCTTTTCCTATGTCGTGCCCCCAGTAAACTAGGTGTTGGCCTGTATCTCACTGAGGACAATATTGATATGACCGAAGTCAAAGGGATTCTTACACACCCAAATACTAGGCGAAAAAAAATCATGTGTTATTCGAAAGGAGTAGCACATTACGAGGTTTGAACCGGTGACCTTCCGCATAGGAGTCTATTGCGTTACCGCCTCGCAATGCACCTACGCTACCGCTCATAAATTCTTTTAGTAAAATGAAGAAGGAAACTCTAAGATGGTTCGGGCATGTAGAACGAATTAGTGAAAAAAGACTAACAAAACAAATACACAGTGCAAATGTGAGAGAAACGTGTGGTAGGGAAACATAAAAAAAGTATTGGTCGATAAAGAGGATAAAATTTTGAAAGAAAGAAATGTAAAATGTCAGAGAAATCATAAGTATTTAGATAAAAGGAAGCGAAATATATTTGTCGTGATAGAAAAACCTGTTCGGTCCTTCCTATGTACTCCAACAGGGAAACAGCGGGATAGTATATTATGTGTAAGTGTATCACCCTTACTTATAAAATATCTTCCGACATATCCTTGTATCATATTCAAAATATATATTTTTCGCTTTCCAATAAATTCTACCGAAAAAAAATGAATATTGAGTTATATAAATATCATTCACTTCTATTTATCTTTGAAAGTTGAGTCGAGAAACGAAAGTGAAATAAAATACGGTTTTCTAAGAAAATAAACGAATAAAGAAAATCAGAAAGCAAAATTGATACATTTTCCAAGAACTAATTTTGTAAGAAATAAATTTATCGAAATCAAATCTGAAGTACTCGAGTCAAAAAAATAGTAATCTTCTTTAATTAATTCCAAATTGTTTTCTTCTTATAGAAAATTTAAAGTAAAAAAAAACAGTAATGTATCATAATTGAAAGGATCGTATGAATTCTATAATGTGACGTTAAAACAGGCTCTTTTGGTCTCACTCGTTGGTGGAGTGGCTTATTTTTCCCAGCATTGAAAGAGGTTGTGCCCTCTGGTGACATGCGATGCTTTTATTTGAGTACATGGATATTATTGTCAGCTGCCCATTGTATGTGTTTAATAGAGGAGTGCAGAAGCTGCATAAACTAACACCGATGACCTGGCTTGAGATGACGTATTGCGTATAAAAACCCCACGCGAAAAAGAAAAATACTTAAGTATTTTTTTTATATTGTGTTGAAATGGGAGAGCCTCGAGCCTTTTTATCTGAAGAAAATCTCGAAAAAGGAAGAAGAAACACGTTAGCTTAAGTTAATTTAATAAGTGCAACCTACAACCAATTTAATATCTATTCAATGAAGTCCTTTTATTTGTGTATATAGACAGAGAGAGATGTTGACTAGATGCATTTGAAATGTGATACTGGGAAAGGATGTCACGAATACCATGAAAGGTAATGTGAACTAAGCCTGGAATAATGGAGAACCACTGACAAATTGTTAACAACATGCCTATGGCAAGTTTTTTTTATTATTTGGCTACATTGTTCGTGGTCAAATAAACAGTTTGAAGAGGCTTGTGGTAACTGGAACCATGAAAGGACAACGCATAAGAGGAAGAGCCCTAGTGCTTTGGGGTGACCAAGTGAAAAACGTAACATACCTACAAGAAACTGCTCATCAAACCGCGGAGGGCTGGGATGGATGGAGAGGATAAGTCGTAAAGGGCTATCATGGAAGTCACTTTGCTCAGTTGCGAACTACACGACAGGTTGATGATTGAAGATCTTTTAAAAGCGTCTTGCTCTCGAGAGTACTTGCAAAGAAGTTTGACTTGCTTGTTTTGGTATTCTTGCTTGTATATCATTGTTTTTTTTTCCTGAAATTTATCGATATATAAATTGAACTCGTCAATGTTTTAAAATACAATAATTGTTTATCTTCATGTTTTTCTACATTTTAAATATAACGGGTAAAAAAAATCTTTATTTATTCTATTAATGGTGTATTTTTGGATACTAAGGTGTCATAAACTTTTGGATACTGGAGTGTCATAAACTGAAGTGTCATAAACTTATATAAGATAATGCAATTACATACATAGATGCATAGAATCAAGCCGTGTGCCTTGTGGAGTAGATGCAGAAAACAGATATCCAATCTTTCTGTACAAGCATATAATTTTCACTTCCCTCACATTCATACATGCTGCCATGCACAATCTTTTATTATTAATTATTTTTCCTCCATATTCTTTAAAAATCTGGTTTAGTTGATCCCCCTATGTTTTCTTCGGTCTATCGCTTTCACGCATGTCTTGAACTTCTGGCATTTAAACTAGCTAAGTTACACTTACGCTATTCATTCTCTCCACGTGTCTAAACCATCTTAAAACTCCTTTCTTCATCTCATTAAAAACATCGATATTATTAATGAATTCATTTATGATGCTATTCAACCTTTTTGCATACATTGACAAAATATATTTTTTTAGTGCACGTATCGTCACACATTTATCTTACTTGTATCCTTCTTCTACCGAGTCCAAGCTTCACTTCCATACGTCAAGATGACTGGTAACACACTATTATATACTATATTTGTTTCCTGCTTTCAACATAGCGCGGTTGTCATATATTATATTAAGTGTCCTGTCGCTGTCCTTCTTTCAATGTCCCTGTCAACATACTGCCAAGATAACAGAACTTATCAACGTGCTTCAGTTTTTCTCAATTAATCCATATATCATACAATAGGGGTATTCGTATTGAAAGTTCGTTTTGGTAATCATGTATCGTATCTAGCGGCTTGGTAAGCACCTGTAGCGACTATCCGTGCGGTCACTGAACCCATCGAGGCGACCCTTGGACTGCCGGGTCATTGAACTCGCATTTCTTACAATGCGAGACAAGTACCTACTGGGCAAGGGTCACCCGGCCAGTCATTGAACTCACTATCAGCGGAGACCGCATTCCAGGAGAAACGAGACAGCAACATATCTTCCGCGCTGTCAGTCAAAACTATGAATACCCTACGTGATGACAATAAATATATTGTGAGGCGTGAGATGAGACATCAACATATCTCTTGCTCCGTCTCACACACATTCCAAAATATTATACATACCGACGTTTATCAATAAAATACCTCTTTGCATATTCCGATTTCAAACGAGTTTTATTAAACCAAACGATCATCCTCATATCTTCGTTAAGGAACAACCCGTTCCTAAACACCCAACATTATTGTACCTAATAATTATTGCAAGACACATATTCATCTTTTCAATAATATTTATTCATTTCGAACCTGTTTTGTGACTTATAATAGCTTGATGATAGATTGGTTCATGCTGTGTCCGTAACTCTAGATTTTTTTTAATATAACTACATTTGAATCATTTAATTTTAGAAAAAAAAAAAAAGATTTGAATATCACGATTACTTTTCCATATACAATTATACAATTCTTATTACAATTCAAACTAGAAAACTTTATTTCAAACATCTCCGTTCTGTCCTTTTTTTGCATCCTTACTGTGGTAATTTGTATTCATCTAAGGATTTCTAAAAGAGCTTCGGATAATTTGAATTTAAATAAGCAATTTATTCCAAAACGACATTCGTTACGCAACAAAAGAGTGATAAGGTGTCTTTTTGTCATACATCTAATTGCGTATTCGCGAATAATAGAATTTCAGACTGCTCCTGACAGCAGCAAATAATGGAAAAACTCCGTATGGAAGGACGAATGTATAGGGCGAGGATATCCAATTTTATTTTATGCCAAATTTCAGATTTAAAGGGATTTTTTTATTTGAAAAGTCTTCTTTTGTGCTCAAAACAGTTATTTAAAAAAAAATTATAACGTATGAAGCATTTTAATCGATTTCAATAAATGTGCTTTGAAGTGACTGATATATTTTACGAGGTAAACGAAAATGCTACCCTGGGAAGTTTTTTGATCCTTATGATCCGTTGTGAATTGCCAAAAAAAAATTATATTTAAAAGCTCACAAAATCACATATGTCCACGTGTAGACTGCTCGAGCTTGTGATTTGAAATAAGCTTTATGGTGGCAGCTTAAGTCATTTGAAGATTAATCAATAATAACAATAGTCGATGCGATCGTCAACCACTCAATGAGGATGAATGATTAATTAATGTCGCAATAATAAAATGAATCGGGCCAAGAAAGGGCGCCAATAATAATCCTTAATTATAATACTCAAAGCGAAATAATTAGTGTACACCGTATTACCAGGAAGAAAAAAACACTAAATTAGCGTTTCTATCGAATCGTGTGTGTTATACATAAATTTTGCTACCAAATGCAGCAAAATATTATAATTCGTCTGTTTATTGATGTTCATCCAATAGTCATTTTAAGAAGTACCATTTAATGAGAAAAACTGAACGTCAAAAATTATATTTACAAATCTTTCTACTGGCAACTATTTGCTATGACAATCAACACTACATATCATTGATAATCCTTGACATATGTAAACACGAGCATGTTTTTATATTACATTTAATATTTTCTAAACATTTCAACAACAAATGTATGTAAATGTATAATCATACAATGTATAATCACACATTTGAACCATACAATAATAATCATACAATGTATAATCATATAATGTAGAATGTACAATATAATCATAGAATGTATAATCACATATTTTAATCATACAATGTATAATCACACATTTGAATCAACAAATGTATGTAAATATATAATCATACAATATATAATCACACATTTGAATTAAAATCCTCAAATATAGGTATTGATATTCAACTTGAAATATTTAAATTGCTTACCTTAACAAATACTACCTGCTAGAAAACAATGAATTAAAGAGAAATATGTTTCTGAATGTTAAGTTTTGTTAAATATAAACATTTTATGATAACTTAAAAAAAATGTACTTTAACCTGTTTTTTTATAGCTTCTCGGCATTAAGTGATGTTTTGTTTTTGGGAGAGAGGGCTTTTTTGGTACAGAAGTCAAACATCTTATTAACAAGGAAACGGATTTTATCTATTCAATAATTCCGATTTTACTGTGATATGGTATTTATACCGTAGAAAAATGAGCTTTAGTACGTAAACCGAAAGGCACTACATAAGAATATTGATATTGAATTCCAGAAACCGATATTTCCAAAGCTGCTTGAAGAGATATGCGATGAATTGAGCTTTTGAGAAGTCTTTGTGAACATGAATATTTCAATTCACAGTAATACTTAACTTTTGTTTTTTACTGCTTATTGTATCTTAAATCATTCACACTGTATTTGATGTCACTTATGGTATATTGCTTTGCAGGCTTATGAGAATAAGTTCGACCTACCTTCTCGTTATAAGCACATGCTTTCGAAGCATTATCTGTTACCTGACTAGTACACCTACAAACATTATATGCGAAGAGGACTAAGGTCTGAGGGAATGTGATGAAATGCAAGTAGCCTGAACAAGTGGACATATACCATACATGTTAAATAATAAGTATTAAAATAAGTGGTTATGAGAATTGTTATCTTTGTTGTAATTTGTTTTATCAAACATTGTTTGTTCCACTTTTTGTAACGTTCGAACCAGTTCGAACAGAATTCAGTCTTGTTTGTGCTTCCCTGAAGATGAGGAGAAAGCCTTGAAACCGGTAGAGTTATACCGTTACAAAAAGTGGAATAAACAGTGTTTGATAAAACAAATTACAATGTCTTAAAACCTGAACAATGTTAATGCCTTAACTATAAATAATATACATAATTGTTATCTTGTTGTAAGTTAGTATGTAGGTGTTCACTAGGTCTAAGAAATTAAATATTTAGATTATTATAAATTCTGTATGTCTAAAGAACACTATCTGGAACAACAAGTATATGAACATCCAAAGCAAGGTGAGGATATACAAGACCTGTGTCCACCCCATAATGACATCAGAACCAAAAATCTCCTTCAAACCAGCGAAATGATGGTACTCAGGAGTATCGCTAGCAAAACCCTTCGTGATAGAGTACGAAATATGGAAATCCGAAGGACGTGCGAAGTTGAAGATATCAGCAGATGGGGACGACAGAGAAGAAGGTTGTGGAACGAAACCGTATCCAGGATGGCGAAACCATGAGCCGTAAGAATGGCCAGGGACAGTATCCCCCAAGCAAGCAGAACTCCAGGACGACCTCCCAAAAGATGGAAAGACAGCTGGCAGTCGACGTCACAAGAGGGAAAAAATGATGCAGGACCATAACAGGCCAACAGGCCTAAAATAAGAAGAAAAAGAAGAATTATAAATTTGGAAAATGTTTATATTATAGATTATTTTATAAAGTATATATAGGTATGCCTTGAGTCTAGTCAGAGAAATCACAAGAGTCGTTTGAGAAAGTGCATGGATGTAAAGAGACAAAACATGTGTTTGGCGAAATAAAAGTCTGGCGCTCTCGCCTCTCTGCTTTCGTGGTAGTACCTATTTTTTTTGTATTAAATACCACATTTTCGATCCAAAAGATGCACTGGACCATAGAACGTGGGTAAAATAAAAGAATATTTTATTTTACAACAAAATTACCAACTCCTGATTTTTTTTATTATTTGTATAATAACTGGTACCAGTGGTATTAAGTTGATCTTCACTCGTCTCATCACTACCACTTTTCGTGTTATTGTTGGAAAATGTCCATATGGACATGAGGAAAAAACACTATGTTTACGAACAAGTCAAGTGCCAATTTAGGCCAGTTTATCGATGGTATCAGACGTCTGTATTTGTTTTGTGCGCTAAATGAACTATTAAATGAATATGGAGAGATTCAAAAGGTATGGAAAAAAATATATAAATTAACTATAATGAAGTAAAATGAGTGAATAAAAATATACGTAGGTTTTAAAATTAAAAAAAACTTCATCACTCCAGACACACTATGGCACATATTTTTAAAATTATCGGAAAAGTATTAGGTCGCTTTAATTTTAATGAAATTATTTTTAATTTTAATGCAAATCATTAATTAAATGAAAACAAATAGGAAATATTGGTTTCGTTTATTAAAATGTTTTATAATCCCAAAAATTATAGAGTTGTACATATTTGAAAACCGTTTATCTGTTATCTACAATGAGTACAGGTAAGCCAAATGGATTTCAATACGCATGGAGAATTTATAATCTAAATCAAGGGATAGAAAATTTACCTCAAATATGTCTAGTCGAATTTTACGAGTATAGTATATTGACCTACTGATTTTAAATTAATTAAGAACAAAATAAATAAAAAAATATTTCAGATTTGTTCCATGTTATGAAAGCACTTTCGGATTGTCGGCAATCATTGTCATCATCTCTTTCACGCAATATCTTTATTAGGGCACGTAGAGAAGTTGGATCTCTACTTTATTCTATCCTGGAACATATATTTGGTTTCTAGCCTCATCATGTAACCTTTCCTATAATAAAAGGTTTTCCCTCTTAACTCCTTCAAAAATATATCAATGTGTTCATGTCTTGTGTCTTAACTCTTTCATGATTCATTCTTTCTACGTGACCGAACCGTCTCAATGCTCCCTTCTTCATCCAAAGTACTGTTTCAGATTTTAATCTACATTCTTTCCGAATATCCTCATTCCTTATTCTATCATTTTTTAACATTCGTCATACTTTTTTTTAATTTGCGAAATTCAGGTTTTTAAAAAAAAAACTGTCTTATTTTTCCACTGAAACATTAAGTAAAAACACTTTCATTCTAGTGAGGTGTATGAGGTAAGTAAATTGTAAATGCAGATACGTATTTCAATTCAGTGAAACCAAAATATTTTAATGCTCTTGTAACCTACATTCTGTCTTCTTAAGTGTGACATAAAGAAAGCTCTAAGTGCATTGAATACTTGACTAAGCACGCCTGTGCTGCTGAAAAGTGCTTATATCATAAAATTTGTATAAAGGATCCAACCTCCAAAGAATAAAAAACCTTTGATGTTTCAAAAAATAACATTTATTTTTATTATTCAAAGTGTTATCAAATACGTTCTGAGTAACATAAAACCACCTTATTGTTTTCATCAAATCTTGATATGGACATACAAACGTGCATTTAGTTTAACGTAGATAAAGAAGTGCAAAAGGGGTACATTTTTTATCGGGAATAATTCAATTTAACCAACAAATATAAATTGTGGAAAGCCTTTTTCGAGTGTAAGCGAAAAAATATATATAAACAGGACAATTATCATCCACTGTGGGATTCAGGGAAACAGAACCTGTAAAAGTTTACTACACCATAATTTTGAAAAGCGAGATTTTTGACTTGCGCATTAATAGGAGCAAAATAAAAGTCATGTTTACTGACCGTGTAAAAACTGCAATAAAACATATTTAGCTATTGGACGTGGAACATACACACGTTATTTTGATAGAGCTTTTTGATAACTGACAGGTTCTTCGATGGTGATATAACGTGCAGAATTAGTCAACTGAAATCGATTTGGAGGTACCGACAAGTCCAAAGAAAAAGCAGCACTCGTTTAATTGAAAGCACTCAACATGCGTGTAAGACGAATAATTTATGCCTTTGAAATGTAGTGTTAGAGCTGACTCTTGCACATTTTGTGGACTACCAGAATATTTAATACAACTGTTAAAATAAAGAGGTAGAGATGAGATGTGCAGAGAAGGTCGTCATCACGAGCACCCAAAAAAATCCTGGACGGACACCAGGGTGGGAGAAGGAGAGTGGGCAGGCCAAGGCTGCGATGAGAGGACAAAGTTGAGAGGGACGCAACCAGGCTGCTACAGGCGCAGGATTGGATGGTCGAGGCGGAAGACAGGAGGAGTTGTAGGCGAAGGTGGATAGAGTCCAAGCTCAATATGGGCTGTAAGACCATTGAAGAAAAGAAAGAAAGAAGAGACGCGTCTTTCAGAGTCACAATGTATATAACAATAAAGAAAAGTCACAATTTTGAGCTGACGATTCTGGCTGAGAGTTTGAATGTTAAAATTAACAGATGTCAACTAAATAATTGGTGACCATGTGAACGCAGCAATATAGGCGATAATATTGTTAGTGTTGAAGAAAGGTGGTTGATGACCATGGTGGATCACAATACTCATCATTGAAGGAACTACGAAGAAGATGCATGTGTTATTTGATCTAGTAGTTTTTTTAATTTGATAACCATCTGAAATCGAATTACGAGGGTTTTTCACTGAAGCTGTCTCAATATTATTTTTCATAATAATGCAATGACAATTTAAAGAGAGCATAGAGATCAGACTCAAGAACCTACTATTATTGAAAGATTAAAAATTTAACAAAAATAAAATAGGTTGATTAAGGTATGTGAAGGTAGTGGTAGCGCCTGTATGATTGGGTATATCTTGGTATCTGCATTTATTTGTTAAGAAGAAAATTTACCAAAAAAAATTAACTTTTTAGATGCCAAATGTGTCACGTTCATATATCAGAAGATATATATTTTTTTGTTGATCATATTTCTTTGGCTAGATTTTTGTAGTTTCCATTGTATTTACTGTATTGCGATTTCCGTGGTTTCCATTGTATGCATTTGCTGTATAACGATTTATGTGGTTTCCATTGTATGTATTTACTGTATTACAATTTCCGTGGTTTCCATTGTACGAGTATGTATTTACTGTCTTACAATTTCTGTGGTTTCCATTGTATGTATTTACTGTATTACGACTTCCGTGGTTTCCATTATGTGTATTTACTGTATTACGATTTCCGTGGTTTTCATTGTATGTATTTACTGTATCACGATTTCCGTGGTTTCCATTGTATGTATTTACTGTATTACAATTTCCGTGGTTTCCATTGTATGTATTTACTGTATTACAATTTTCGTGGTTTCCATTGTATGTATTTACTGTATTACGATTTCCGTGGTTTCCATTGTATGTATTTACTGTATTACAATTTCCGTGGTTTCCATTATATGTATTTACTGTATTACAATTTCCGTGGTTTCCATTATATGTATTTAATGTATTACGATTATGTTTAAAACAGTTCAACCTCGTGGGCTTATTGCCACGTAACAATATATTTCAACCAACCAAAAAGCTGTTAAAAAGGCCTTGAGTGAAAATAAGATTCAAATCATTTTTTAAAGAAATCGGGATTACAACGGAAATCGAACCCGTAACCACCGGGTCCAGAGACAAACATCTTACCAACTATGCCACGGAGATTGTGGTTTCTTTAGCAAATTTGTTTTTTTAACGTATACAGATGCGAAGAAGTACCAAATACAATGGCCGTAGTCACTACCTACCTGCCATTACACTTCACTTATACATTATTTATTTATCTTAAAATATTTTCAAAACGTTGAAATGGTGGTTTCGATTTCTAAATTGGAACACCCTTGAGGAGAGTTTGGTTTTTTCAACGGCGCCATATAAATTGTTTTTTATTAATATTATTTAAGAAATCTTTGTAATATTCCAATGTGTGATAGTGACGAAGTTGGTTTAAGATGTACGAAGTGTAGCGTTCATATATTACATAGATTTTCCAAAGAGGGTGGTGATTAAGTACTTCCTGAAGCTCTACAAGCCACCCATATCTCTAATATTAAGCCGACTATGAGTCGTTCAAATGATTTGTTGGTCATCATATTTGATGGTAATTTCAATTATTAGTGTACTAGTTTTGGGTTCAATTCTCCAATCCATTTATGAAGTATTGAAATGATTTTTTCTCCAAATATGTTTTGGATAATAATTTTTCTTCATTTTTGTTTTATAATTTTTAGTCTTACCATATTTTTGAAAAAAAAAAACGTTATGGCTATTTTGATTTCGTTAATATCTCTGAAAATATTAATGGTTTGGATCGCTTATGCAAAATATCCCCTTATATGTTATGCTTCCTCGTAAGGAATTTGCTCTTAGGGGGTATATTTAAGAGAATGAAACTTTTCCAAATATGATAATATAATCTTGATAATTTTTATATTTAACGATACATAATACAGTTAACCTTAATTATATAATAATAAAAGAAAACATATTTTCTTTTTATGGTAAAAACATGGAAAACGAAAAGTATTTTTTTTAAATCTTTAAAGTAAAAAAAAATACACAATTATTTTTCAAAATCTTATGATCTAATAATACTCTTATCAAACTTTGGTATTGTGAAATTGAAAAACAAATTTAAAAAAAATAACGCATAGTATTTATGTAAATTAAAATAATTTTTAACAACATTTGAATTTATATAAAAAATAACCTGGCGTTTCATTCTCGAAACAAATATAATTTTGTATTTAATCTTAAAATCTGAAATTTATTGGTAACATGATCGCGTGTGAAGAGGTAACAACACTCACACGCATACTTGGCACGCTTGAATAACTAAAATAAATCTTTTTTTTTTATTTTTGGGCACAATCAAAAATCGAACCCGAAACTCCCGGGTATAAGTCTTACCAAGTTTATTTATTAGAAGGTGAGTAAAATATATGGCGAGTGAGAATAATTTTATAAAGTTCTCCACTGTGATAGAACATTTTTCGCATTGATTAATATACATTAAATTCCATTAAAATTTCAATGATACTGAAAGTTTTTTTATATCAGGCGTTCTACATCGATAGTTGGTTTAAAATACATTTCGAGAAATAAAATGCAGAATACATTTGAGAGAGAGGGAATAAAACGTGTGCATATTGCATTAGGAGATTACAAACTGCGAGCAGGAATAATGTGAAAGCACCTTAACTCTGCCCTTCCGGGAAATTGCTACCGTCGAAATATATGAAAGCACAACACAACACGCTTTGTTGCTTTTTCACTTCACTTTAATTTTCTGCGGTGTTTTTTCAGGCTTCCTGAAAAATGCATGTATGACTTTAATTCACAATGTGTTGAGCGCGCTTATTTTTGGGGGGATAAATAAATATCACGAAAGGTAACAAGTACCATTTAGCGACAATAAATTTTAACTTCATATTTTTTTTAAACTGCGAAGAATATATAAAAAAATATATTAAATGTATAATTTTGATTAATTCTTTTGTTAACACACGTGGTACATCTGTCGGGCGTATTGGTGTTAAGAAATTTCTTTAAACTAACCAGCTTATGCATTGCGTTGGCTATGTTGAATTGTTTTGATCCAATAGAGATTTAAAAAAAATATTTTTTCATAAATTAACTTTTTTCAAACACAAGTAAAATAAATACTTATCTCAAAACTTAAATGATAGAATTTGAAAGGAATTTGCTCAAGAATGTTGAATGGAAAATTGTTTTTTTTTTTTAAATATAATTTGTATAGAATTATGATGTTCTAGCAGAGAATTCTTGTTCATACAATTTCATGATAAACATTACAACCTGGTTTGTTTATTGGAGCTTAAAAACAATACGACACTGGTTTTACTTTTTTAACTATTCCTATAAACATAGTTTATATGAACTTCTTGAATTAAAAACAGCATTAAACACTACAATTCTGATCTGATGCATCAACTGACAGCTGAATATCACAACTTTTCTCGTTTTTATTATTTAATCAACACTACATCATGACACGGATAATCATAAATGATTCTCATTTTAGAAAAACTGAATTACAATAGCGCACGCCTTATTTTATTTACAGAAGTGATAAGGTATCATCAGTAAAATGAAATTTTTTCACATTTTTTTTTGCATAAATGTGAATCAGGTATCCTCGTTTTATATTTCATAAGCATAAATGATATTTTGTGACTCTGTACTTTTTCTCAAAAATACTTTCAATTAACCACAAAGCTGACGAACAAGTTGGTTTTTACATTGATAAGCGATGTACAAACTATATCGTATCAGTGTGTCATCAAATGGTAAGGAATATTGTCGAAATCATGTTTCTAACTTATAGTATAACAAAAATATTTTTAACATTAGATTTTGATATGCGAAAAATTATTGATATTTCATGTAGCAAATATTAAATTGTTAAAACTTTTGAAATTTTACATTCCAATATTTTTCTATACATTTTTTAAATTTCAGGTTCAAAAAACCTTTATCGGAATTAATTTATAAAAACCGAAAGTTATATATTTATTTTTTAATCTAATGTTTGGAAACGTTTCATAGTAAATTGAAGAAAATATATTTTTGAATTAGCTTTTGAATATTAAAATATCCTTTTTTTTGTCTAAATGTTGGTTAAAATTTTAAATTATATTTACTGTCTACCTCCGTGGTCTAGTTAGTATGACGCCTGATTTCTATCCGGGAGATTTGGTTTCTATCTCAATGGTACCCGAAAAAATAAATTAAACATAAAACGACTTCCACTCTAGTAAATTAAAAGTTATTCCAGTTACAATAACCCAGTAACGCAAGATAAACGTCAATGCAGAGAAGCAATCACAACCATGGTTTACGAATGAGGTAAAATAATTAGCAAAGGCGAAGAAACATAGCTACCTATCCTACAGAAACTCCCCATCTCCAGAGGAATATAAAAAATATTTCAGAGTGACAAATAGAGTAAACTTAGAGATTAATTAAATGAAGAATGACTACTGGATGAGGTTCACAAAAGACATGGAGCATAATCTCTATGGAGCACAAAAGAAAATCTGGAAAATGCAAAGAAACCTGTAAATGAAAGATAACACCTCTGAAATGGGAAAATTACTTCCAGCAGCTGTACAGTGCAACAAATGGAGACCACGAAACACTGATAGACCTCACCACCAAGGAGAATATTGAAGAATGGGATGTGAAGAAGGCTATTAAAAATTTAAAAAATTGAAAATCATCAGGCTTGGACGACACATAGCCAATGAATTATTAAAATATGCAGGCGACAAACTGCATTTTGAATTATACACACTCATCTCAAATATATTCGATTTAACAATAATCCCTACAGAATGGCATACAAGCATCACCGTCCCAATATTAAAAAAGGGAGACAAAGCAGATCCAGCTAAATATAGAGACATATGCCTTCTCAGTTCAGTACTGAAACTGACTACAAGCATAATTAGGTCAAGACTGGAAGGGCATTTAACAAACAATGACGAACAACAGGGCTTCAGAAATAATAGATCAACCACGGACGCACTCTTCGTGATCCGTCAATAAACTGAAAAATCAATACAGTATAACAAAACAGCATACCTCTGCTTTGTCGACCTCACTAAGCCATTTGATAAAGTTAGACTGAAATATGTGATAAAGATACTCAGTGAGAAGAATGTCCCCTCAAACTTAATAAAAGTCATACAAGGATTAAATAACAATAGATACACCAGGATTAAAATAAAGAATGACCTGACAAATGCCGTCCCTACTCCGATTGGAATTATACAAGGGGTAGCTTAAGCCCGTTTCTCTTCAATCTAATAATGGACACACTAATTGAGGAAGTTGCAGACATGGACATAGGATACAGACTAAGAGACAAAAAGGCAGCATTGTATGATACGCAGACGATGCAGTGCTCACCGCGTAATCCGAAGATGATCTCCAAAGAATGTTATAAAGACTCCATCAAACCTCACTAAAATATAACATGTTGATATCCACGGACAAAACGAAAAGCCTCACAATATCTAAGACCCCGGTGAGATGCAAACTAGCAGTGAATAACAAAATAATACAGCAAGTGATGGAGTTTAGATATCTTGGAGTGAGCGTCAGTAGCAATGGAAATCTGTATGATAAAACCTTGAGGTCAATAAGGCGGCTGCAATATCGAGATGCCTAAGAACACCGGTGTGAAATAATAAACACATGAGAATATAAAGTTAAGTCAGAATTTACAAGACATGTCTGAGACCGATAGCTACGTACGGAATAGAGACCAGAGCAGACACATCTAAAACAAAACCTCTCCTGAGAACCTCGGAAATGAAAACACTGAGATGTATAACTGGAAACACACTAAGAGATAGAATCAGAAACACCGAAATAAGGAGAAAGTGTAGTACGGAAGACATCGTCAGGTGAGGGAAGACAACAAAGGCGATACTGGAACGAACATGTAAACAGAATGCAAGACGACAGACTTCCACGTGTCGCCCTTCAAGGGAACCCAGCCGGAAGTAGATTATCGGGAAGATCTCCGAAGAGATGGCGTGACAGCTGGCAATCCACCTCACAAGAAGTGGAACAAGCAAAACAAACAGATCATGATCTATAGGCAGAGGAAGAAGAATAATAACCCAGTTACAATAAATAATAAATAAAAAGTCATTTCAGTTACAATAATCTTAAGCGCTAGACCAGATCTACAACTTTTAAATAAAATTATGTGTAAGCCTCATCACGTGCATTCATATTGATAAAAACTTGCAATTACAAATAACAAGTTCCGTCTCTACTCTTCTACACCCAACTGTTCGATTATTAATGAATTATTACCAAAGGCCGATGAAAATGGTGTCTCTCGTTCACGCTCTTCAATATCTTGAATTAATTCAATAATACCATGCAATCAAATTATTGATTGAAACCAATTTGTCGAAAAATCCCAAAAATACACTGGATGGTTATTTGCCTGTTTTTATTATTTACGATTGGATGGGAAAACGAGCTTTAAAAGCTTAATTTACAATAAAAAAAAAATTTTAACCTCTTTTTCATGTTTAATTTGAACTTTTTTTTGTTTATCTACACGTGTCATGGGATAAACGTTTGGGTTCCTTTAATTGTGATATTCATTTTTTGAATGGTATTAAATACTTGTGAATAATGAAAGGTTCTGTCTGATTTTGAACAAATAAGGTTTTCAAAGCGAGCTTCAGTCAGCTATCAATAACCAAGGATTTGTGTACTGTAGAAGCAAACGAAACCGTTAGCTTGTAATCGAATAATGAGTTATTTCACTATTTTTTTATTAGCCGATTGATTTTGACTAATCGTTTTAGTCCACTGACGTAAGTCGTTTATTTTTTTCATATATGGTCACTCATTCTAATTTGAGAATGACAGAAGTATGTTCTTTGAAGACGGAAAGATAAAACAAGATATTGAAAATATTATTGCAATAGGAAATAAGTCAACGTTGCACTAAAAGAGACTCGTATATTCAAACTAAGTAATGTTACACCTCATACAGCTCCTTTGATTTCTATTACTTCTTACATTTCCTTCCTTCAAACTGTCATTCAGTTGATCCAGTTATATTTTCCTTGATATTTTTCTACCACGCTTTCCATTCACATTTACAGTGTATATTTGTTTTGTAAGTCTTTATTCAATCATTAGATCCACGTGCCAAACCCTCTCAGAGTGCATTTCTTCATCTTGTTCAACAAATCAGCATTAAGTTCATATTTATTCTTAATAACTTATTTGCGTTTACTGTCAAACATTGCCCCCTTATGTATTCTTCTGGGTTATTATCTTAAGATAATGTTTTAAAAAACATCAAAATAAGTAATACAATATTATTGTGGGTTTATATTACAGTTCGAGTTAATATGTTGTAGGAACTACGGTCGTCGCTGAATATTGTCAACACACACGGTCAACGACCGACGAAACGACCTTTGGATATGTCCAAAGGTCGCATACCAAAACATTGAAATTGTTTACCCACAAATACTATTTACGATACATTCCACAGTAGAAAGAGAACGCATCACGCTGTCTCGCCGTTTTCGCCAACAAATTGTCTACCCACAATACTATTTGCTATGTCTGCAATATTTCAATCGACCATTTCTGCACGCACAGAAGCGAAATAAAAATATATTGCGGGCGCACTCCCGCGCCCATTCTGAAATGTATAAATACCCACTTACCGATAAATAAAGCATTATTATTCATTGATTCATTCACTCTCTCTTTCCGCATTGCTAATTGACGTATTTTATTTATTTACCAACAACTACTATCATCATCTCGTCCTTCAAGGACATTCTGCTAAAATGTTTTAGTGCTCCATTGACTTTGTTTCCTATCACGCCACACTGTTTTTATATATGTTTTGTAACTCCCACTAATTAGCAGAATTTGTCAACTTTTTCAGTTCTAATCTTTTGTTTCTCTTTTTTACTTTTACACCTTTTTATCACCTACAATTTGAATGTTGCTTAATATTAGACAAAATAAACTGAAAATATTATTTAAATTTAATTGTTATACATCAGGAGTTATGTGAATATAATAAATAGTTTGACCGGGAGACGAAATTGGGTCCAGTCCCATCGATCTGGCTTAAGACATATAACGCACTTAACTAATAGTCATTTATCAGATGTTATGGCAATAGTAACGCACGAGGGGGAAGCTTACAATAACGTCATTTACAAATTCTTAAACAAGCTAAATCAAATATATTATTTAGAAAAAAAAATTACGTTTTTTAACCCTGTTTCAAATTATGCTTCACCAACAAGCGGGACCTGAAGGCTTGGGGAATGAGATCCAGCTTTGGCAGAACATCCCTTTTTTATTATTTTGTACAGATAAAAGAAGGTAAATCACGGATTAGCTTGGAGTGCCTGGCTTTTGATACATAAAAAAAAAACATTTTTGTGTTAATGGCGCTTAATCGCTTTGATTTTTCATATTTTACTTTTTAAAAACTCGCTTTCAATTATTTTAAATGAGACTGACAAATAAAATTTAACATTTTTGTGAAATATATTTACTACGAACCAAAATATGCTTAAGAGGTCGAGTAAAAACTATTTTTTAAATAAAATGTTTCTGAATTGAATCTGCAACGTTCGTGCTGGAAGATATGTGTTCAAGCAAATAGAAAACGAGATAGTTGAGAAACCGTTACATCAGTTTAAGGTAATTCTCTACTAATTATTTTTACTAGTTGCAACCCGTGAAATATTCACGGAAGTAAAACAAATTCTACATTTATGAAAATATGTATTCATAAATATAGAATTTGTTTATACATATAATTTAAACATCGTCCCCTTTTACACCGGTTCAAAAATTGTTAGCTAGATATTTAAAATTCGTTCACTTATCACGGACCCACCGAGATTCAAATTTCGAATTACTTTCGGAGAGAATCCAAGTATTCCTCTCGCGCTCTCTTGTATTCAAAATTCAATTCTCGTATTCTTTCTTCGACGACAACCATCGTATGGGTTTTGGCCTATTTATACTATGACTAGTTGCAACCCGTGAAATATTCACGGAAGTAAAACAAATACTACATTTATGAAAATATGTATTCATAAATATAGAATTTGTTTATGCATATCATTTATACATCGTCCCCTTTTACACCGGTTCAAAAATTGTTAGCTAGATATTTAAAATTCGTTCACTTATCACGGATCCACCGAGATTCAAATTTCGAATTACTTTCGGAGAGAATTCAAGTATTCAAAATTTAATTCTCGTATTCTTTCTTTGGCGACAGCCGTCGTATGGGTTTTGGCCTATTTATACTTTGATGATATAAATTTGAATCAAGTATTTTTATTCTATCGTTTATAAGAATAAGTAACCTTTTGTGAGTGGGATCGTTTTTGCAAAAATGCGCCTTTTGGAATCAATACAAATAAACGTTTCCTTAATTGATTTTATTTTACAATAAAATATTAAGTTTTCAGTAGCTCGAAAACTGATATAATTTTATTTTACTGTTTAATAAACCAACTTTTTGTTCTTATGCTAAAAAAAATAAACGAATAAAAGAAGTTTAAAGATTTTATTTTACTGTTAAAAAAACAAGCTTTTTGTTGTTCCAATACTTGGAACAACAAAAATTTAATAGAAATATGTAACACTTATGATATATGATTTTATTTTTCAAAAAAATCAAGCTTTTTTAGCTTGAATACTCATTCGATTTTATTTTACGATCAAAGGTTTTTTTATTGCTCCCATTCTTATGTATTGTATTTTATAATATAAAAAAAACAAGCTTTCGACTGCTTTGATATTTACGTGATTTTTCTTCATTTTAAAAAATAAGCGCTTTTATTCCTCCAATATTCAAATGATTTTATTTTACAGTTAAAAAAAACAAAATTTATTGTTCTAATAATTTTATGATTTCATTAGACTGTTAAAAAACAGAATATTTATTGCTTCAATACAAAAAATGTTTTATTTTACAGTTTTAAAAATACTGTTCTTATTATTACAATACTAACATATTATAATTTTATTTAAAAGTTTAAAAAATAAGCTTTGTGTTTCAAGATATTTAATCAATAACTTGTTGATAATACCTATGTTAAATGAAATATTTAAAAATGCTCCAATTTAAAGAACAACAAATGTAAAATAAAAGAAACCATGAAATTTGTTATTATTCGTCTTAAAACACGTAATTCAATCAACCGTTACCGTTTTTCTAAAACTAATCTCAGAAATAACTCTTAGGTATATTAAATATTTTTTTAGAGATTCTCTGAGTTTGATCCAAGTTTATTGTTTCAGTCGAAAAATTCTCAACAAAAGTGGGTCTCTGCTATATTTGCTTGACAAATAAGATAATCCGAGATGTGAAGGATGCTCTGCGTGGGTGGAGACTAGAGGGATGATAGATGGATGGGAAGAAAGCTAAAAATGATATGCTTTGTCTCACAAAACAATATAAAATGTCCAAAATACGAATACGGCTTGTGGTAGGCAGTGACATATTATCTTGATATGATAAATAATTGTTTTAACATGCCAAAGTAAAACTGGTGAAGACAGTGGCATTTATATCAAGTATAACCTTTGAGAAACAAGGGTTAAATTTTTTTAAAATACATTTAAACAAACTATAGTATATCATTTGAATTATTATACTTATATTATTTTCTCTTCAGTAAATCCTAACTCAATTCGTTCAATCTCGGAAGATCGCAATTACCTAATCCATTTTTTGAATTACAAAGATGTATTTATATTACGTAACTCTATCTCAGTTATTCAAATAATGTATTAATGCGATAAAGTACATTAAGTAACTTATTCATTCAAAGAATAGAGTAAATGTAATATTTAGAGATTAGGCAAATTGGGTCATGATATCGCGGAAGAGAAAAAAAAACAGAAAAATTATAAATCGTATGGTATCCTTCAATTAATCCAAAATTGTTATTCAGATATATAAAAAGCGTGGCCAGGAGACACTACTGTTTTCGGTCCTATTAATTGCACTTTCGGGTTTAGAAGCACTGGACTAGGCACGGAACTCTTGGTTCATCATCACGCATGATGGCCGTATACTATTATCGACTAAAACCAATCAAGAAATATACTGCATAGAACTGAATTTTGTTCACTGTTTCAGAATAACTGAAATATAAAAAAAAATTAATCACATTTTATTATAAAAAATCAAATAGGGAAGAATAAATCAGGTTTTAAAGCTACTGTAGCACTCGAACATAAAAATTGGGTAACAGCAAGAATTCAACAGTATACAGTTATTACCTGGTGGGTTAACTGTCTTGTGCAAATATCTTATTACCAACCAGCAAAATCTTAAAGTGGTTTTAAATAAAAACCAGACTGTTATATTAAAAAAAAAAGTGGGTTCAAATTGTATTTTTTTAATATTTTTGTTATTATTTTTATGATTGTGTGTGATATATTGTGGGATAAACGTTTTTGGTATTTCTGGAGTGATGATGTGTGATGAGTTTGATTTCGCATGATGTTTCCAGTTGTAATTGAGTGTCACTATTTGTCAGGTTGATGAGAATGTGCAACGGGGTTTGGTTTTTGTGTAATCGAAAGTCGGAAAGAAGTATCGATTTATTTTTTCATGCTAAATATTCTCAGTGAGATACAGGCAAAAGCCTAGTTTACAGGGGACACGACGAATGAAAGGCAACAAACCGAGATTCATTAAAATTGTATGTCCAAATTAAATAACCTGTTGTTTTTTTCGCAAATTATGTATATTTCTTGTCATGTGTAAAATAAAATAAATAAATAAATAAAAAAATGGGAATCAAACCCGCAATCTTCGGTTTGGAAAAAAAGGCATCTTTCCAACTTGGACGTGGAGGTCGTCGTTAACAATAAATAATTTGGTTTTAAAAAAATATGGTTTTGCGATGAATTCCCTCAAACGAATATTTTTTGCGAGTAATATCTATCATTGAGCTTTGGAGTCGTGTTTTCTTTTTGTTTTACGGCACAGTTCATATTTAATCCTCATAGGCGTGGCTACGGACGCAGTTCTCACGCTTTGCATTGGAGGGATATAATTTATTATGCTCCTTGTTTATGTGGAGTGGTTCAGATTAACAATCATGACAGGGATGAGACATACGAACATCCAACTATAAGTGAAAAAACGGTCAAGAAGTGAACACTAGAACTTCACAAAAATCATCTCATTGTAAGGATAAAATGAATGTTTTAAGTAAGATGAAGTGCAGTACCCGGTGGTAAGTAATACACATCGAGCTTAAGAAAGAGACTGTCGGTCATAATCGGCTATCTTCGGCTTTGTAGAGCGTCATCTATGTCTCTAGAACGCTTGACGAAGATTGACAAATCGCGACGGAACACGTGTATGGATGACAGAGACGACGCTCTACAAAGCAGAAGTTAGCTGATTATGGCCGACAGTCTCTTTCTTAACCTTTCCTTCCCTGTGTTGGGTATCTTCTACACGTTGCTTCTAATAACCATCAATATCTCTATAAATATAATAAATACAAGGTTAAGATTTTAGGTATTCCTCCATAATATATTTACACATTGATTTTAAAAATAATATTAATAATAATCCGAATTTATCGACTACATCGAGGTTTTTTGTAAAGATCGAAAACAAATTCGCATTTAAACGCTGCGAGTGCCTCGTCTTGACGATAGGTGAATAGTATGCGGGAAGTGCGACACTATATTCGCATCTCACTCTTGCATACTAGACTGAATTGCGAGGAGCTGAATTGTCTCAACGTCGCAAGCAAAGGCGTAAGCGCCGGGGTATGCGACTGACGTTCCGCGCCACAGTAGTTTCTAGGCTTGCAAATAAGTTAGACGTACGCCCGTTCCGTGAGCGTTTTTTAATGTTTTCAGATGGTTTTTTAATGTTTTCAGCAAATAAATCTCAATTATTATAATTTTTAACTTCAATTATAATTAATTAAGGGGATTATCTATGAATGTTCTTATTTTTCCGATTTAAAATCGCTAATTTTTCATTGCGTACTCACTACCCAACACCGGAGCACGCGTATTATTTTTATCACTGTAAGGGAAGGGTTAAACCCGATGTGTATTACTTATCACCGAGTACAGAAGTTTTAAGATGGTTTGGACTTGGGGAGATAATGCATGCTGAAAGTATGACTAAGTGAGTATACCAGAAAGAAATGCGAGTTGTGCGTGGAAGATGTAGAGAGAGAAAAATGTTGATGAGTCAAACAGATCAGATTTTGGAATAAGGTAAAATGACAAGTATGAATGAAAGAAAATTGTGAATCACGACCAAGCACACAACTTTCGCTTCCTCTACATATATCAATGTGGAGGAAGCGAAAGTTGTGTGCTTGGATAGACATGTTTGGAGATCTGTTTTCTCTGCCTACCACGCAAGGATTACGGCGTAATGATATGCATGTATGTATTATGAGAAGGATCACCACATGATTAGATAAGTCATGTTTATTTAGCTCAATTAAATATTAATTTGGTTAAATCTGTAAAAGTGGACTTTTTTTTATTCATTATTTTGCGAATATGATAAAACATGGTCCATCTGCATGGACTTATTGCTGCATAGAAATATCTTTTTAGTATAGAATGTGCAAAAAATTTGGAAAAACCTAGAAAAATGTAGTGTGACCAAATAAATCAAATTCTGGAAGAGGGAAAAGTAAAAATCCTAAAATCCTATTACACGCATGAAGAATTGTACAGACGTGTTAAAATCGAAATATATGTGCCAGGATAACAGTAAATAGATTGTTGTTTTCATGGCCTTCCTCAATACTGACATATCGCGATGATGAGGGGTGTGTAACGGCGTAAAGCGATAGGAAACCAAGTCAATAGGTTACTTAAACATATATACTCGAACTTGACGGCAAGATGATAATCCATAACAGTATTTTAGTTCTAGTTTTGATTTACGGGAAGGAGACGTGGAAACAATTGAAAGGAGGGGAAAAAAACACTGTAGAAATGCGTGCACTGAGAAAAATATATATGGAGTGATAATGTATGTCATAATACGGAATAAAGTGATAAAGAATTAATGTGAGCTTAACTAAGCCTGATGTTTTGAGGAAGTGGCAAAAGATATTTCTGAAATAGTTTGTACACGTGGATCAAATGAATGAAGAGAGACTAAGAAAAAATATTTAGTGTAAATGTTGAGTTGAAATAATGATATCTTGAAAGAAGCGAATAAAAAAATCAGTCTCTGTCCTGTATGCCCACCCCAATATGATAGTGCGTGATTGTATGTAAGTCTTCTGAATGTAGCCCATTCGTCAATTCGAGCTAAATACAAAAACTAACATAGAAATCTTAAACCAGTTTAAAGATGAATACAAGTTTACTGTCACTGGGAGAATATAAGATAGCCTGAAATCGAACTTTTGGTTCATAATATAGAGCAGCGGCGGCCGGTCCCGAAATGTGCTGGCGCGCCGAACCGGAGAAACAATTCGCAATATAGAGAAATAGTCTCACGGTTTACTGTATGTCTCTGTCTGCCCTATATGTATGTCTCTGTCTGTCCGGTGCATATTCGAGATCGCTCTGGTATGAATTGGCAAACTTGGCCGATCAATTTGAAAGGAATATTTTTTTTATTTTTTTGATTGTTCATTTAAATAAAAATAATCGTATTATTTGTCAGTATTCTTATAAATATTTAAACTATACAAATATTAAACATTTCTGGAAGTCATATTTGTGAATATATAATTTAATTATTGCGAATTATTTTTCCGGCTCAGCGCACCAACGACCCTGAGACCAGCCGCCGCTGATATTGAGAGTAGACTAAGAAGAAAGTGTAAGATGCTAAGGGTGCCTTTTTAAGTGGAAGATGATGGGTGGGTCAGATTTTCTCTTTGCGTATGCTTGTGAAAAAATGTATGGCCAAATGTGAAAAAGGATTTTGTAAGTTTGTAGACTTGGAAAAAAAACATATGACTATGTGATACGGGACAAGTCATGAGAATTATATTAAATAAATATGGTGTTGAACGTAAACTAATACGTGGTATTGCTAAAGTAGGGCATGTATTAGAGTGAATATTATATTTAGTGAATGTTTTAATGTTTCGAAAGATGTAAAACAAGGATGTATTATGTCACCCTGGTTGTGCAATATTCATTTAGATTCGTAAGTGAAGGAACTACAGAGGTCAATTGGTGGCATATAAACGTCGAAAAAGAGTGCAAATTACTGTATGCTGATGTTGGCGGTTGGTTGTGTTGGCGGAGAGTGAATATGAATGACAGATTTTGACAAGTAAGTTATATGAGAGATGCGAAGGAAAAGATCTGAGAATAAATGTGGCAAATTTCAAAGTATTGGTAGTGGAAAAGTGTGAAAATCAACGAAAATATGACATATGGGTGAAAAAATAAAAGATTGCAGCAACTTGAGGAACTCGGATATTTGGGTAGTATTTTGACAGATGACGGAAGAGTTGAAAATTGATATCAAACGGTGTGTATCAAAGTCAATATGACACTAAAACATATGTACTGGAACCAGACTCTACTAAAACTCAAAATCTACTTAGAAGATAGTCCACAATAGGGTTTTAGTTCCAAATTTGATGTATGTGGGTAAAACCGTAGAAATGTAAAAATACTGATAGGAGCCAAATAAATGCAGTAGAAATGCGTGCATTAAGAAGAAAACATGGAGTGACATGTTTTCTTCTTAATGCACGCATTTGTGAAAACATGATGGGCTACGAAACGAAGTGATAAGGGATGAATATGAACTTAAGACTGATGTGTTAAGCAAGATGAAGAAAGTACGTTGAGATGGTTTGGGCATGTGTAACGAATGAATGAAGAAATACTAACAAAAAAGATGTAATGTGCAAATATGAGTGGAAAACGTGTGAAAGAAACCCCTAGGAAAGTATTAATGGATCGAGTGAATAATACGAGTATTTTGAAAGAAGGAAACATAAAAAAATATAGAGGAATTGTAGAAGTTATATTAGGAGGTGTATGAACGTAACGTGTTTCAATCCCGATTTTTCTTTTCCTTTCCTCTTCACCATCCCTTCCTTCCGTCTTTGTGGGGTTCGTGGGCATATGCTCACGTATGTGTTTATGGATTTCGTGAGGATGGATAGTCATTTTAATGATTTATCCAACCATGTAACTTGCTTCATTTGCTTTTGTCTGGTTGTCTGGAAGAGATTGCTTTCTGGTAACAAGCCCGCCATATTTTATTTGCAATAAAGTGTTAAATAAATAAATAAATGTAGAAGAGGCTAAGGATATGTATGTGTTGAGATAGGAAATATGGCGTTATGTCCTTTCTGCTTACCCCGACAGGGAAATGGCCTAATGGTATGTATATACTCGTATATGCACGTATGAAAAGTTTTGACTTACTTTTCATTTATCATGAAAACCTATGATATCACTTGTCGTTCCAGCACAGTGGACAGTGTTATCCTAAAAATGATAAAATTATTATTGCGTCAGTAAAACATGAAAAAAAATTTTTTTTTACTAGTTATTCAAAAATGATCGTACTCTACCAATATTTTAAGCAGATATATAACCCAGATTTTTAATTTCAATCACGCCTTTCAACAGTTTGAATAGATTATTTTCGAATGCGAACCACCCATCACATTTTTTTCAAATTCAAATGTAGTTGACTAAGAAACTAAGTTTGGCCGAAAGAAAAGTGTAAGCCTACCAGCCCTCACCCTATTGAAGGAACAAAATTTTCGGAACATTGGCAGTCTGCTATCTTACTTGATTATTTAAGAAGTCTTCAAGTCCTGGGGATCAACCAACTTCTTAAGGAATGAGGGGCGAACTTTAAAGTTATGCCACTGTTAAAGATTTTCTTGAGAAATAAATTTTCCTGTTTTATTTGATCCTTACGTAGCCAAATATTTTCTGGAAAGGCGTTCCCGCTCTAAATTATTGTCGGGCTTGTTTCTGCCAAAGAGTAGTATTTTATTCTTGCTTAAAACAAAATGTAAAATGCTTGAGATTTGTTCAAGTGGTAAAAAGGACAATGGGATAGAAATGAAAAGATAGTAATACAAAAGGAATTTTATTCAGCTGTCAGGGACATCTTTTAACTTAAGAAAAATTCATACATCTTTACCAAATTATTGTATTATTTACCAGATATCTACCAAAAAATATGCTAATATAAATATCTCTACATTTTTCCATGGTTCTGAGACTTGGGTTTCCTGTAGAATACACATTCGAAGCATTTGAATGCTCCACCAACGTTTCCTTCGTCGATTTTTTCGGATCCACTGGAGTGATCATGTAACAAATGTCTTGGTCCTGCAACGCTCCAACTGAAAACATACAAGATATTTTTTAAAGGCGAAATTGCGGTGTACTGAACATGTGATACGCATGGACGATCATATGCCCCCGAAACACATCTTGTATGGGAAAGTAGTGTTGTTTGAAAACGCGTGTTATACAGGGAAGTAGAACGTTTGTTGGCAGAGAAAGCGCTATGACAGTCTGCGGGAGTCGTTGACTTTGTGCGGGGTGCCTGAGGACCAGGAGCAGGTAGCTTAAGCCCATGGAATATGAAAATCCATCTGTAATGATGGCGTCTCAACGACTAGATGTGTGAGAAACAGTCAGCGTGCTGCAAATATGGATCAGCATTGCCAGGCAACTCAGCAGGATCCATATGTCTGTGAAATTTTCGAAAGACAATGCGCGTCTAGCATCGGACTATTTTGAAATACTTTGAACATTTAATGAGAGGAAGCAAATATGAAATCATCCATATCATATTGCAGGGGAAGATACAAAGAAAACGAAGTGTAGGAAAAAAAAACTCCCGTCTAAAAAGATGTACCAAATTAATTAATTATCAGAATCATCTTTAAAAGCTGCATTCGACATACCGAATTATTGTTGAACCTTTTTTCTATATGCCGTCAAAAATGCTGAATTCGTCTCCAATCTATTTAACCCAGAACTGGATTGACTGGAGACAAGAAGTACACCAAGTTCTAGACATAGATAGGACCATGACACTTAGTATCGAGCTCGCGATGTAGAAGACAAATATTCGTCCTTATATTATGCCTTAAAGACCTTGCATCATCCTTATATTATGCCTTAGAGACCTTGCATCGTCCTTATATTATGCCTTAGAGATCTTGCATCGTCCTTATATTATGCCTTAAAGACCTTGCAGCATCCTTATATTATGCCTTAGAAACCTTGCATCGTCCTTATAGTATGTCTTAAAGACCTTGCATCATCCTTATATTATGCCTTAGAGACCTTGCATCGTCCTTATATTATGCCTTCGATACCTTGCATCGTCCTTATATTATGCCTTAGATACCTTGCAATGTCCTTATATTATATTATGCCTTAGAGACCTTGCTTTGTCCTTATATTATGCCTTAGATACCTTGCATCGTCCTTAATTATGCCTTAAAGACCTTGCATCATTCTTATATTATGCCTTAGATACGTTGCATCGTCCTTATATTATGTCTTAGACAACTTGCATTTCGTTAAATTGTTACATAAATTCAACTGTGATCAGTCAATTTTTTCTTAGGAAATTTTCTGTTGGTAAATAGCTCACGGCTCATTTTCCTTTTTAAAATATCACATGTCATACAGTAATAAGTGGCATATCATACATGTAATGTTCACTTTTATATTATAAACACTCTTATTTCCCTTTTTCAATCATATAACATATGAACTTTTCCCGTCAATAAAAACTGTTTGAATATTTTTCCTACTTAATGAACGATGTGGATTTTTACCATCCATAAAAACAGCATGGATATTTTCTTAATAATAAATTATATTGAACTAATAATGATTACCCATATACGCGATATAAATATTATTGGTACTAATCAAATATATTGATCTCTTCTGTTCTTATATACAACACAATATGAATATTTTTAGTACTTAATGAACGATATGGATTTTAACCATCCATAAAAACAGCATGGATATTTTACATACTAAAAAATTATATTGAACTTAAGTATCCATGTACGCGGTATAAATATTATTGGTACTAACCAAATATATTGATCTCTTCTGTTCTTATATACAATATGAATATTTTTGGTATGTAATGAACGATATGGATTTTTACTGTCAATAAAAACAGCATGGATATTTTTCATACTGAAAAAATATATTGAACTTAAGTATCCATATACGCGGTCTAAATATTATTGGTACTAACCAAATATGTTGATCTCTTCTGTTCTTATATACAATGTGAATATTTTTCGTACTTAATGAACGATATGGATTTTAACCATCCACAAAAACAGCATGGATATTTTCCATACTAAAAAATTATATTGAACTTAAGTATCCATGTACGCGGTATAAATATTATTGGTACTAATCAAAGATATTGATCTCTTCTGTTCTTGTATACAATGTGAATATTTTTCGTACTTAATGGACGATATGGATTTTTACTGTCCATAAAAACAGCATGGATATTTTCCATACTTATAAATTATATTGAACATGAGTGTCCATATACGCGTTATAAATATATTTGGTAAGAATAAACGATATGGAACGTTTTTGTTCATGTAAACAGTATGGATATTTTGTATTAATGAACGACGTGGATCTTAACCGATAAAAACAGCATGGATATTTTTAATACTTATAAACGACATTGAACTTGAGTATTCATATACGTGGTTTGAATATTATTGGTACGTTATGGAACTTTTCTGTCAACATAAACAGTATGGATATTGTCCGTATTAATGAAGGTTATGTATTTTTATCGTCCATAAAAACCATATGGATATTTTCTGTACTAATATAATATTTGGTTGTTTCCCGTACTTATAAACGATAGGGCTGGAAATAAAATTCTAACACAGATTTCTAATTATGCAAACCATATTTTTTCGCCATATAGTTTCTCGCTAAATTAGCGAATACTGTTCTCCTTATTCCCTCCGCAGGAGAAGCTCCAGGCCGCAAGCAGTGTCTCTTGCACAGATTAGCATATAATTAGCATCTTGCGGTTCCATTTCCATCTCGCAATTCTCCATCTCCAGCAATAATGCTCCTTCGTGCTGCTGAAGACAGTTCTCGCTCCAAGGGTTCTTTGGAGACAACGAAGAAAATTTATTGCATCTTTAAATAATTATGATTTTATTGACGCTTGCAATGTAATCATTTACTTTATCGCATCGATACATTTTGAAAACTGTGTTTCAAACTTAATGCTGCTTGATTACTTCGTATACAGTTTTTTTTTATTTATTATTTCCCCGACTTTTAATGTATCTAAGATGAGCTGGTTGTTTGAAAGAAATTGCTGTTTAGCTAAAAATTCACCACATGTTTAACCATGTACACAAAAAATGAGAATAAATATAAAAAAAAACAATAAATAAATACCCAATTTGTAAATAATAGTGATTGAATTAGAGAAAAGGGATTGATTTAAGGATAAGGAAGGGAAAACAGGATGAAAGGAAACGCTCTGTAATATAATTTATTGAAAATTTTTCTTAGAAGTTAATATACACATGTTGCACATCTGATTCTCTTAGACTTTCACACTACCAAAATGGAGTGAAGTTTGTTGGTATGCAAACAAGTCTCTCATTATGAGATGAAACATAAATTTCGTGTTCTCAATAATAAGGTCATAATTCTTTAGATTAAATATGAATCAGATATAAACATTGAAGTACTCGTATGTTCCGCAATTCTGATATGAGGTGATACTTCTTTAGGTTAAATATGAATCGAATGTAAACATAGAAGTTTGTCCCGCACTTCTGATACAAGGTCATACTTTCTTAGATTAGATATGAATCGAATGTAAACATTAATGTATGTTCCGCAACTCTGATACGTGTACATACTTCCTTAGGTTAAATACGAATCGGATGTAAAAATTGAAGTATGTTTCGCAACTCTGGTACAAGGTCATACCTCTTTAGGTTAAGTATGATTCGGATCTAAACATTCAAGTACCCGTATGTTTCGAAATTCCTATACATTGTCATACTTCCTTAGGTTAAATATGAATAGGATGCAAACATTTGCGTATGTTTCACAATTTTGATACGTGGTCATACTTCCTTAGGTTAAATATGAATCGGATGCAAACATTAGCGTATGTTTCACAACTCTGATACATGGTCATACTTCCTTAGGTTAAATATGAATAGGATGCATGTGTTTCATTGGCGTGTGTTTCACAACTCTGATACGTGGTCATACTTCCTTAGGTTAAATATGAATAGGATGCAAACATTGGCGTATGTTTCACAACTCTGATACATGGTCATACTTCCTTAGGTTAAATATGAATAGGATGCATGTGTTTCATTGGCGTGTGTTTCACAACTCTGATACGTGGTCATACTTCCTTAGGTTAAATATGAATAGGATGCAAACATTGGCGTATGTTTCACAACTCTGATACGTGGTCATACTTCCTTAGGTTAAATATGAATAGGATGCATGTGTTTCATTGGCGTGTGTTTCACAACTCTGATACGTGGTCATACTTCCTTAGGTTAAATATGAATAGGATGCAAACATTAGCGTATGTTTCACAACTCTGATACATGGTCATACTTCCTTAGGTTAAATATGAATAGGATGCATGTGTTTCATTGGCGTGTGTTTCACAACTCTGATACGTGGTCATACTTCCTTAGGTTAAATATGAATAGGATGCAAACATTGGCGTATGTTTCACAACTCTGATACGTGGGCATACTTCCTTAGGTTAAATATGAATAGGATGCAAACATTGGCGTATGTTTCACAACTCTGATACGTGGTCATACTTCCTTAGGTTGAATATGAATAGGATGCATGTGTTTCATTGGCGTGTGTTTCACAACTCTGATACGTGGTCATACTTCCTTAGGTTAAATATGAATAGGATGCAAACATTGGCGTATGTTTCACAACTCTGATACGTGGTCATACTTCCTTAGGTTAAATATGAATCGGATGCAAACATTTTGGAAACTCTTAAACATATCCATCGTCTCGTGGGCGTCCAAATTATTACTTAATTTATTATATTAAAAGAATAATGTTAGATGCAAAGATAAAGACTTAAGAATTTGTTAAAAAACCGCTAAAAAAGCTTTGCTTAAAAAAACTAATAACAATCCATCGAACAATGTGAATTGATAGAATGTAAATATTTTATTTGAATTCTGACGTTTTGTGTATCTTTTACTACCAGATTCCAAGGTTGTTCATTTATTTATTTATTTTTCAAAACCGGCTTAGCCCAATTATTTTGAAAAAATACAAGACATATTAAAAAAGAAGAAAAATTATATCGGAAAAAATGAAAAATAAAGTATATGCATACATACGAGTATACACACACAAACATATGATACATATATTATACATTCAGTCACGTAAGAACTTTGTTGGGTGCTTTCTAACGCGCTCAATCTAAGAAGAAAATTTACTTTTGTTTTTGGTAATGTGATATGAAATATGTCAATATCCGAAGCAATCCCGTTCAAAAGAGTTAAGGCCCTTCCAACAGGCATAGCGGCTGGAAGACCCGTTCTTGCGTATGTTATTGAGAACAGTTCTTACCGGTGCAGTCTAGTGTAATTATTAGGAACATTTAACGCTCATTTTTGTAGTAATGCTGGACAGCTTACAACTCCTCGAACGAGTTTGACAACGTAAACCAGGAGACGCAGATCTCTTCTTACGTTCAAGGAGTTATATCCGAGCATGCTCAGCAGAAACTGAGTAAGATAAAGCCATGGATAGACACCGAACTCTCTCATATAGAGATATCGTAGATATTTTTTTGTACTTTCTCTACCATGAGTGAACTTTGCCCCCCTACCGGGCTCCAAATGCAAGCATTGCTTTCTAGTTTGCTACGGATCAATGAATTAAACAACGTTTTGAGCACCAATTGGTTTTCAAATGACTAAGAGATTCTCATTACAAATCCTAGAGTTTTATAAGCTGAGTTACACATAATTTCTATGTGAGGACCAAACGCGAGATTGCTGTGGAACAAGACACTCAGATCTTTAATATTATCTGTGCGGGGTATATGTATATTTTCTAGTGTATATCTATGGAATTTCAAGACGTGTAAACGATGATACGACATAATTTGCACTTTGATGCATTGAAATATAATTTATTATTGGGGCTCCACTCCCAAACATTGTTGTCTGACTGTAGTTCTAAGCAGTCAGTATAAGAACGATTTTTTTAAAAAGATTTTGAGGTCATCAGCAAATAGAAGAAACGTGGATTTTTTTATATCTCTACCTATATCATTAATAAAAGTAAGAAATAAGGTAGGTCCAAGATTAGACCCCTGCGGAACACCTGAGTAGGCAGTGAAGTAATCGGAGTTGTAGATTCCATGTGAAACAAATTGTTTTCTATCTGTAAGATAATCTGACAGCAGCCTTAGTAAGTTACCTGGGATCCCAAGTTCACTCATTTTTCCTAATATTTTTTTGTGATTGACGCGATCAAAAGCTTTTACAAAGTCATGATACGAACAATAAATCTGATTGCCACTATCTACAGCCCTTGAAACATAGTCGGTGAATACCATCAGATTGTATTCAGTAGATCTGTCTCTTCTGAAGCCGTGCTGCTCATCAATTATACATGGGTCCACTAACAACCTTACTGTGCGATCCATAAACATTTCTAGGAGCTTAACTATTGAAGAAAGTATGGTGATAGGTATGTAGTTGGTTACATCGTCCTTAGAACCATTTTTAAATATGACTCGAGTATTTTTCCATTCACTTGAAAAAGTATGGACTCGGAAGACAAGATTAAATATGTAAGCAAGAGGTGCAGAAAGTAATTCACTACATCCCTTAAGAAATAATGTAGGTACTCCGTCCGGCCCAACTGCTTTCGTGTTTTTCATCAACTTTATTTGTTTGAGTATATCAAATGTAGTGATGCTTACATTAAATCCCGAGGAAGTATGGTGTTCATCAAAAACAAATGGCTCGGAGTCCCTACAATAAACTGTTGAGAAATAATTTGCGAATGCAGAAGATATTTCGGGACCAGTTATTTGGTTCCCATCCCAATTTATAACATGAAGCACTGGGGAATCGTTACGCATGGATTTAATATGATTCCAAAATAGTTTTGGTTCACGTACCATTCGACATTCTTAGTTCCTTATGAAGTCTTTATAAGCCGTGCGAATGTTATGTTTGAGCTGAGCGCGAGCACTTTTGAACGCATCGTAGTCACTCAGACGACAAGAGTGCTTCTATTTTCTGTGAAGAGAATCTTTAAGTCTAATATTCCTAACAATTTCACTTGTGAACCACCTCGGGTATTGCCACTTACGTAGCTCTTTAGGTTTTACGGGAAAGCACTCATCAAATACACAATAAACATGTTGATATAAATATGTTACCGCCTCGTTCATACGTGCTATGTGCTCAAATTTAGTTCTTTGACCTTTGTCGCTTAGATGGTAGAATACCTGTCTTCCACCTTGGAGTTTCAGGTTTGATTCGTGATTGCACCTAAAACAGGGTCATAGTTTAATTTTATATAGAGATTTCTAATATCTCATGTGTTGAATAAAATGTCAAAAACCATTATGGTGTATCAAAACATGTCAATAAATCTTTCAAGTTATTCTGTAAATAACGATTATTCTTTGTATCATACTTTCACTGTATTCTTTGTATTATACTTTCACTGTATATAGTACAACTTGCCAATTTCCTTGGCATGTGGCGGTCTCTTCCAACCAATCAAGAATATTATAACGAAGCCCCAAGGTATTATCGGCAACCAGGAAGACTTTATGTGCAACACCATAGTTAGGAGAAAATATTTTTAACGAACGAGGTCATCGAGATACAATATACGCGTTAGATATGCGTGGTAAAATTGACCACTGATATCAGAGGTGATGCAAATTATATTAATACATTTATGAATATTAGTGTGTGCTACATACTACCACGCTGTTACTCTATTGGGGTAGACATATATGACAGAGCGCCAGACTTTCCTACCTCGACACACTTACTTCGCCTCTTCTCCATCCCTACACCTTTTTATGCAACTCCTATGATTTCTCCGATTATAACTTATTTTTCTTTCAAAATATCATTCACTTAAACCAACTCTACGTTTCTTGGTCTTGTTCTCAGTGCCCGTATTTCTACATGGTTTACTCGGCGTCTTACAATGTTTTTCCAAGTCTATGTTTAACTCACATAAATATGTAACATCAAACTTGGTACTAATATACTATTGTCGACTATCATCTAAGCAGATATTGATACTGTCCGGTTTCAATATATATTCCACTCTTCCCAAATACAGAATAAGGCACTATTGGTCTCATGGTGCAGAGATCTAAACGTTCCTGGTAGGATAAAACCTGGGTAAAGTGCGTTGCATTTATTGGAAATTAGGAAATTTCAAACTAGTGATGTATAAAGTTCATTTTAACATCCTAACGATACTAGTTTTGTAAAGGTGTTTTTTTTGTTGTAAAATAGATAATGTCTTGTAAAAAAGGTCTTCACGTAAAGATTAAAATCAAATTTAATCTATTTGAAGGGTTGCGATTTCTGTTTGAAAAACCATTTTAGGATTTTTTTTTCACAAGACAGTATTCTTGGAGCGCATGGTATAAATTTAAACAAAGAGGGAAAATGTTTTCAGGCAATTTGTTGAGGGAAATTCATTCAGAGAAACAGGATATCGAAGGGGTGACGTACTACATTCTTACACCCTTTTCAAAGAAGAAGTGCTAATCTTTTCTGAGAAATGTGAACCTTGAAAGAAGAGCCCACAGATGCTTACACCTCTTATGTTGGCAATTGTATCCTTTATGTTTTATTCAATATAAAACATATTGGAAACCAGTTCATCCAAAACCAATTTTTTATTTTTTAAATCTTTTAGCTTTTACTTTGTGGAACTCTATTTAAACTTTTCCCTTCGGTAAAAAAATATTTTTTATGATATAATTTACTTTATAAAGTGTTATTACAAAGAAAACTAGTCAATAAAAGGGATTCAAACAAACATGCATAAAAAAAGATGACCTCCATGACCTGGTGGTAAGACGCTTGTCTGCCAATCCGGAGGCTGCAGGTTCGATCCCAGCTGGAACCTAGATTAAAAAAATGGAATTCCAGCCTGGTGTACACTTAGGAATTTAAATATATTTCTGGTTGGTTGGAAGAGATTGCCACATGGTAATAACCTCGAAGGGTTAAATTTGAAAAAAAAATATGACCTTCATGTTCTAGTTGATAAGACGGTTGTTTTCCAATTCAGGATTTTAAGGTTCGATTGCCGTTGCTACTTGTATTTTTTTTAATAAGGTACTTGTCTGATTTTCTCTTAAGACTTGTTTTATAACTTTCTGGTTGATTGGAAAATATTGTTGAATAACAGCAAATTCCATACGTTGTACGATATACAGCGAAACTGTAATACAATACAATTTAATATGATAAAAAAATGTCAATATATACGACATAATGATGACCTCCATGACCTAGTTGGTAAGACGTTGGTCTTCCATCCGGAGGTTGTGGAACCGATTCCCAATTGTATACAAAAAAAAGGTCTCGATCCTGAAAAAAAATTACCTGGTAACAATACTCGACTGCGCTCGACTTGTGTGATGCTATTGTCTCCGCTATTGATCGACTATTGTCTCTCCATGCGTTTATATTTCCTTCACGTATGAAAGTGAACTATGACTTATTTGCCTGCTTTTGTAGTTCTTAATCTGAAAGCTCAATGTAGGTGCTGAAGAAGTGTCTCCCGTTTACGCTTTTCGACATGTCTGCTTCGTCAGTTCGTATATTTAGAGTAATGCCACACGAATTACCGCGATTTGAACTTTTCGTACGGCAAACTTACATTAATTCGAATACGTAAAAAATTATATTTCACCTAAGGTTTACGTGAAGGATGCATGAAGGGGATGTTTTTAGAGAAAATATTCAAAGAAGTATTGATGTGTTTTGGAATAAACGACTGTTGGTAATTTTTTTATTAGGTTCTGTCACTTTTCGGGTTTATAATTGCTTCAAAAGGCTTTTTATATAAGTCTTATGCAAAATTATAATATAATTTATTTCACTGAAACATATTAAATAAATTATTTAACTGAAACTGGTCATTTTCTACCAGATGATAAATCAAACAATGTTGTTGCTTTTTTACTCTAGCTTTAACATCAGTTTACTTGATGAAGATTTCGATAATAGAGCTTGAAGCTCTAATCACAATAGTAACAATTTATTAATGGAATCTATACGGAAAATTTAGCAATGCTGTGTTTAGTAAATAAAAAACATGATATCCTTCTTCCGCTATAATAATCATTCACATTCATTAAATATTGATCAGGATTTTGGTGTCCTTTATGATCTTACTGGTAAGATGCTTGTTTCCACCTGGTATGTTTTGATTCGATTATGAATGCTATCAAAATGAATATTGGAATACCACATGAACAAAGAAATTATCTCAACTTTTTAAATGCAATTAAACTTTTGAAGCTGTGTGACAGAAGAAAAACAGCAAATATAGTACTGCTATACAAAATCATTCACTCAGCGATTGATGCACCTCACTTACTTGCAAGCATTTCATTTCGTATTCCCACTAGATCCACAAGACAGCTCAATCCCTTTTATACCGAAAATTGCTATACTAATTATAAAATCAACTCCTCGTTAATTCGTATGCAAATACTTGGAAACGAGTTTTGCAACAATTTAGATATTTTTAATATAAGTATATATAGTATTCTCCAGAATATCACAACAATATTTAGAAATAGCTACTAACTTTGTCCTCTCCTTTATTAATATAAATAACGTAATATAAACAAAACATTAAGGACAATACTTTGCCTCTAGAGTTGAGTAACCCTGCATCAACATGTGGAAGGTTTCGATTCTGCAAAGCAACTTGCATCTCGTTCTACTAGTGAGCCCATGTGTTTTCTCTATCTCAATATCTATCCATAAAATTCCCATAAAATTCTCAAAAAATACAATTTTTGTTCTATGTTAGCGTTATTCCAATAAAAACCAATCTGAGTTCGTCATCTCTTTAAAATAAGTCTTCGACAATTACGTAAGTTTGCTTGGTGAAGTTTGGTAATATTTTGTGGTATACATACATATATTGAACTTAAATATACATATAATTAATAAATAATTTTAAAACAATGACTTTAATTTATTAACTGCTTTTAGTATCTTCATGATAGTTCAAAATGAGTTTCGTAATATGTGTCAATAATTTTAAGTACTTGTATTATATAACCTGTCACATGTTATAAAGACACTGTTGTGTCGTTAATTAAATAAATAAAAAATAAAAAAGTGGTTCTGGCTAGTTATTGGTTATAAAATTTCACTAGATATATAACTGTGAAAGAAAAAAAAAATTATACCGTTTAACAAACATTCAAATAGAAAAACATTAAGATAAAAAAAATACCAAAAAAGAGTCTCAAAAAAATTGGAACACATTTTTCAGGACTGTTTCCTGAATTTCAGCGAGAACCTCTATTCACCCATTAAGCCTCGCGAGAAAGAGAGACTAACGGAGCCTATTTATCGCCTAGAGTCCTTTACATCCCAAGGGGGGAATAAAATTCCCTGTTCGCAGGTATACAACAAACTGCCAACTAATCCAATCAGAATGTACTCATAAATTTCGACTAAACTGTTGTCAGATAATATCTACCTGGCTGAATACATATTTTAATGTGTTTACAGACTCTAACTTGCCACATTCGGCCTTTGTTTATATTCAGATTGTGAAAATTATTGTTTGTCATTTCAAAACAAACTTACGGTGCGAGAGTTTGTTGGACAAACGATATATACGTGGCGACAAAATTTTGTGTTCACTCAAACATTGAACACAGCACGTATTACGTAATTCTTCAAAATTGTTTCATTCAGACATGAATACAAAATCTATAAAATAGTTTTTTGGTGAAGGTTTTTATGCAGACATTGAATACAATTCATATTACGTAATTCTTTAAAAATATTTTCATTCAAACATTCAACACATTATATGTGTCACATGTTTAAGGTTATAATTCTGGTTTTCACTTAAGACTTGCTTAACATGTTTCTTATTGGTTTGAAGAGATTGCTTCATATTTAAAACCCGCCAGTTTGTACTAAATTCAAAAAATTATAGTTGTTTGTTATATTAGTTTTGATATTAATTTATATTTTAATTTATACCCAAATATCTAAAGTCTAATTTTTATTATTTCATGTGATGCTTGCACTATATAACTTGAATCTGGGGGTCAACGGGAATGGTACATATATGCATCAATACCATCAGGTACGCAGATGATACTGTTCTGGCAGACAGTATTGACGACCTTCAAACGCTTATAGATAGAATTATAAAAGCCGATGTGAGGCTGGGGCTGAACATGAACGAGAGTAAAACTAAGTTCATGGTGTTTGGCCGGCAGTATCACGCAGGAGCACGTCTTTCATTGAACGGTGCTGATATAGAGAGAGTGAAAAAATTTAAATACCTCGGAAGTATCCTAGTGGAAGACTTCGACCCAGAAACCGAAGTCAAGTGCAGAATTGAATCATCTCGTGCGACTTTTAATAAAATGAGAAGCGTATTCTGCGATGATAATCTAAACTTGAAACTTCGACAACGGTTAGTCAAATGTTACGTTTGGTCAGTGTTATTGAATGGAGTAGAATTATGTACCCTCAAAGTAAGTAGTATGAACCAACTGGAAGCATTCGAAATGTGGATGCACCGGAGAATGCTACGGATACCCTAGACGGATATGGTCAGCAACACGAGGGTTCTTCAAAGAGCCAAAGTTGATAGAGAGTTGCTGACTTATATTATCATCCGAAAGGTGTCATACTTGGGTCATGTACTTAGAGGAGCAAAGTACAAACTACTGCATCTGATCATACAAGGCAAAATAGAAAACCGTAGGTGTTGGCAGGAGGCAAATCTCCTGGCTCCGCAATATACGTGATTGGACTGGGATAAGGGGCGTTGGAGATCTTTTTCGGGCTGCCGAGGACAAATATGTCTACTCTCAAGTGATATTCAACGTTGGGGGGACCTGACATAACACTGAGAAGAAGATGTGTGAAAATATTTTATGAATGTTTATTTATGAGTTTCAAATTTTCGAAATCTCTTTTTGTTATATTTATTTATGGCTTTATAATGTTGAAGAAGACTTGACAGGTGAGCAGTAAAAATATTTGAAAGAAAAAAAGAATGTTTCATGCAAAACTATATGCAAATGTTTTTTTATTTTGGAAATATTTATCTTTATGTAAATAACAAGTCTATAGTGGACTTTAAGCATTATTCCTTTTGCTTAAATATTATAAATTGAATTGAAAAATTACATAAATGTCAAAAATGTATGTTAAGTGTTTGAAATAAGCACACGATAAAAGTCATGAAATGAAAAAAAGCGTTTATAGGGGATCAAACTTCAAAAACATGGAAAAAACATAATGTATCATAAAACTTAATAAATATACCTTCATATTTGTGTGAAAACTTATAAATGGAAAGTTTTTAAAGAAGATTTTGTTATTTTATGATGTTATTACAACTAACGCGTCTCGAAATGATAGCCAAATCTTGTTTTACCGAACATTAAAAAAAAAGGTTGTATTAATCTTTCAAATCTCATTCAGACATGGAATATTGCGTGTCTTGTTATAATCTTTGAACATTGTGTTCAATTGTTGAAAAGGTGCTTTGAGAATTTGTAATTTATTTCAAACGTTTTTTTTTTAAATATTACGTGTTTGAAGATTGAGCTATGATTTTTCAAAGTGAATTGAGTGCGTGATGACAAACTTTTTAAAAATGGCTAAAAAATTATTTAGTGAAGTTATAAACGTTTCATGCAAGTCAAGATTAATATTTTTTATTATGTCTTTGACATTAAAATTATTTGGTATGCATATATTTTGTTTGAGAAATTGATATAAATGTCTATAATAACTTTTGAAATGTATTATAATTACTCACTTAGAGAAACTTGTTATATTAGGGTACTTCAAAAAAAGGAAAAAAATAAGCTTATAGATCTTTAGGGACTTGTGTTCCGAATAGAAGGATAATGGTTGTTTGAATAAAAGTCGTCGAGATCGGAATAAGCAAAGAGAAAGTTTATTGTAAGCGTCTGTATTTATAATGTATAGAACGGCGCAGAACGTGTCGCTGTCTCGCTTCCGCTGAACACATGTTTATTGTTGCACGTTCATATACATTTCATATAAGGGTCTGCAGGAGAGGCAAGAGATATATCGGTATCTCGTTCTTCGTTACTAGTGACTACAGGCGACCTTCGCTCGGTGCCGCCTCGCACTCGCTACTTGCGAGTTCAATGACCGCGCGGGCAAGGGTCGCCTCAGTGGGTTCAGTGACCGCACGCACGGTTGCTACAGATCTATCACATAAAACATGTGTCAGACCTGTGATATCATACATACGTTTTAGAACTTAGAATTGTTACCACACGAAAGTATGAACTCCTTAAAACATCAGAAAATAATGTCCTGCGATCTAAAACTGGTTAATTAGAGACGAAGAGACAATACGAATTACATAAATAAGAAAAGAAGTTTCAAATCGGAGCCGTAGTAAAATGGGTAAGTTATTTCTGGTTCATTGCACTTCCTTCTTCATACCATCCTTGACCGTCCACGACCTATCTGTTTAGTTGTAAAAAATAACCAAAAGGCAATAAACCCTCCAAGAGAACATTTGTGCAATAAAGTGTCTTATAACCAATCCGCTTTATACAGTTAAAATTAAGAGACTCAATGTAATTTACTAGCTTTTGCCATCTTACCAGAAATAATTTAAAAAGCTATTGTTGAAAACCAGACTAGTAGATTAGTAACCATAGGGAATTAAACTTATAAAGAACAGAAAAATGGTACTCTACTAATAAAATCTCAGAGGTCTTCAACTGACTTTCACTATTATTTAACTTTCTCACACATGTAAACCTAGCGGATTTATTTATCTTAACAAATCTCAATCTCTTCCAGCCAACCAGAAATATATTAAAGAAACCTTAAGCTTAAACATAAACATTTTTGAAGTGAAATTTCTATCGGCGCGGTAGGGCAAATTGGCCTGAACGTCACGAAAAGTGAAACGGTGCATTATATTATTATTATAATTATTTAATATTTTATTTATTAATACATTTTCATTTTTTTTTTAATATTAATAATTATTTATTATTAATATTATTTTAAAATTATTAAGTGGATTATATTATTATTAAAATTAATATTTATTATTAAAAAAAATAATTTTTTTTTTGTTATATAATTTTTATATCAATATATTTAATAATGATTATTTTATTGTATATTAAATAATTTTATTTAACTAAGAGAGATTTTCTTTAAAAAAATTTGACATAAGCATTTCCTAATCCTAAAAAAAATTATAAAAATCGTTAACAAATGGAAAAAAGCAATGCATAAAATCACCTTTTTCTAGGAGGTAAGAAGTTTCACTTCTACGCATTTGTTTTTTTTAATAAATGTTTCTTATAGGAAATTAATCCATAAGCCCTAGGCTGGAACATAGGTGTTTTTCTAATTAGGCTTCGGAGGCCGTAAAGTGATTTCTTGAAAATAAAAAAAATCTTTTTTTAAATTTTAAAATTTCAAAAATATTTCAGTCCTAGATAGTGGAATAATAATTTTAAATAAATGTCGACCCTGCACTCGGCAAAAAGGGATGGCAATTTGTTCTCAACGCGTATTATATGTATGTTATTTTGACACAGGCTTAAATCTGTTTGCCAAGATCCGAAAATACAAAATTAATATGACAGCATTGTTTTCGCTTGTGCGTACATTTTGCAAGGCCATCGGGATGGATGTTGATTCTTCAATAACCCTTTTTCGGTTCCTATCCCTCCAGATCATATTTTAATGTGTGTGTTGCAAAATTAGCGAATTTTGTGGTAACGCTGAAACATTTTATTTGTAACCTGTAGTAAACAATATTATCATAATTGAAAAAAATTATTCGTGTAAAAATAAACTACAACGTCATTCTTTCGCTTGAATCTTCCATTATTATTTCTTTTTTTATTGAATAAAAATTTGACAGAATTTCGACCAGAAGACACTCTCGGCTCTTATTTTTCCAATGGAAAAATCTTATTAAAATAGCGTCGTGGTGCGACGTTTATCTATTTCAAGAGCATTTTAATTTTTTTTTTGTTTTAAATCTATTATATGGTATTTTCACTGATTTTCAGTTTTCTAACTAACATTTATATATAATAAACCAAAAAACTCCTACAAATTTCTTTTTTAATCATTTTTAGCATACCAAATTTGAGTTTATATTTTTATATAAAAAAAATAATAACAAAATGACAATTTATTTAGCGCCATTTCGAGAGCAAACTCTCCTCAAGGGCACTCTAAGTCTTAATTCGAACCCCTCTTATATTGACGAATTTACAATGTTACAAAATAAATATATAAAAAAATTGTGCAAGTAAAGGTAGGAAGTGGATGCGGTGATTAAATTAGGTATGTGTTCAGAAAAAACATATTTGGTTAGAACACTTACCATGAGAAGACGAACTACAAAGAAACCGTTGTAGATGATATATGATAGCAGAACATTCGACTTTAAGTGTAGTATAAAGTGTATTAGTGTTCATATAACAAATTGAATTTTAATAAGACCTGAATTGCTTAATCTTAATATTAAAAATATTTAATTTTAGTTAAAAAATAATAAGAAAAAATATCAGTACCAGTGTTAATTTATTTACTTTTGTTTACTTGCCAGGTAACAATTTTTTCTAGCCATAGGAAAGTAATGGAAGAAGTATGGTCGCAAAATAATGGAAGAAGCATGTACGCAAAATAATAGAAGCATGGTCGCAAAATAATGGAAGAAGCATGGTCGCAAAAATACAATATTATTCAATACATAAGTGCATACATACCATCTCGTATTTTTCCTGTTGCAGTAGGCAGAGAGGACAGATCACCCGATTTTTCTTTCTCAACACACATCATTGGCATCTTCTACATTCATATACCTAATTATACAATTTTTACGACTATTCTGGCTTTCTACGTTTCTCTCTTCCAAAATATCACACGATTGATATAACTATAATTCCCACGCTCTCTATTCACATTTTCACTATATATTGGATTTTTTTGTCTTTCTTCATTCATTCGTTCTACATACCTAAACCTTCTAACCATGCTTTTCTTTATTTTACTGAAAACACTAGTCTAAATTTCACATTCATCCCCAATAATTTTTACCCCCGTGTATTATTCTCCTCTTTTCAGTATTTTTTCTCGTTCACGTTTCACTCCCATACATCAAAGTTTGTACAAAAAAAGTAGTGAACTATCATCTTCGCAGATTTAATCAAACTTTTATGGATTTGTACCAACCTGATAAGCTATATAAATAACAACAATGAGATAAAAAGAGGGTAGAAAAAATGAAATGTCGGAAATGAAACATGTAACTTTACTGACATGAAAGAGTTTTTCAATCTTAAAACACGTCTATTACTAACCGCTTAGCTCTGATGCCCAAAAGACTAATGCTGAGTGTATTGTAACATTTTATTTATTGCTTTGTATAGCACTTTCATCGTATAAAGTACAACTTGATCGATAAACTGGTATGCGGTTATCTTTTCCAACGAACTAAATTGCTTTCATGAGGCATGAAGCGAAAATCAGATCGAATTTTTTTTAACATTTTAAGTAACCACGTTAATCGAATCTAGAGCCTCTGGGCTGGAGGTCATACGTCTTAACTACTAGACTATGAAGGTCGTTGTAACGAAGATTCTATCATATTTTTTAAACAATTCTTGAGAGAAAAAACAAATAATATTTTGAGATAATGAGTTAAAAAGTGTTTTTATTCTCACAAGTTTTTTTTTAATCAAAGAAAGGCTTTGTTATTTCAAACATTTTTAAGACTCTTAATGGATCTGAAATACTTGAAAATATTATTAGACAAAGTTTTAATTTTCATATTGCGTAATGTTTTTTTTATATTTTATAATCTTAAAAGTAAAAAATTTTTTTTTTCAAGTAAAATGTTTATTTTTTCTTTAATGTAGGTACTTATGCGTGGAATAAATTATACAATAAAACTCAATTTTTACAAATTAACAACATAAAAAATAACTTTCAACAAAAATTGAAATATATTTGAAATGAATAAAGAGTGTCGAAGAGATTGATCGAGATAGGGCTGAAATGATATTGCAATATAAATTTAATTTAACGAAAGGAATATAATGATATTGTAGGATAAATAATATTTGAGGGAAATGTACGAATATGAAAACAGTGAGAGAATATATTAAAATATTCATTAATTAATTTATGATTGTATTAAAATCTGGTGGGTATCGCTGGGTGGTCATCTATTACAATCAACAATAGGTTGAAATAAAGGAATTTATTAGGCTGCAAAAAAGCTTCATATGTATATATAAATTTAACCTTTCCTGTCCTGTGATGTGTAACTAGTACACATTGCTTTTAAAAACTTTAATATCTCTATAAATATTATAAAATAAATACTGGGTTCAGATTTTAGGTATTCCTCCGTAATACATTTACGCATTGAATTAAAAAATAATATAAATAATAATTAGCACTTATTGGCCACATCGAAGATATTTTGTGAAAATCGGGAATAAATTCACCAATACAATTAAACGTATGCCAGTGTGTGACGTAGGTATATCCATTCTAAAAAGAACCACTATGGGTGAGGAAGCGACGTTATTCACGTCTCACTCTACTTCGGTTTATGGGAACGCAAGAAATAGAATCTCAGTTCACTCGCTTCTCTCGCTTCGTGCTTTCGTTTGAGTTGGTCGCTTTGCCCGTTTTGTGAACGTCGGTCGATGTTTTTTTCATGTTTTCAGCAATTAAATTTCAATTATTATCACTTTTGACTTCAAATTTAATTAATATAAGCGATTGGCTATGAACATTAATAATTTTCCGATTTTAAATCTCTCATTTTTACATGTGTATTGAATACATAGCAACGGAACGCGCGATTTTTTAAGCGTGCTGAAAGCGAAGTGCTGAAAAGTTGAAACGAAAAGACGTATGCATATGAGAGAAGTAAATAATGAATATAAAGATGAAAAACATGAAGATTTGTTCTCATTGTCACGTTAGCGTGATGGTGTAAGGATAGATGTATGAATATTTGGCATCGGAAAAATAATTTTCTATTGCAAGAAATAACGTACAAAAAGAATTGATTTGTAATGGCGCCCGATCACAATAATTTACGAATTATTGGAAATGTGGCGCTTGCAAAATGAAATGGTTTCCTTAACGGTCCTTTATAAGTTACATCTCATGGCACAGGGTCACAGTCGAAATATACTTAATGTCTTTGCCGACGACACATATTTTTTGAGTTGCACGAAACTTTTACGTAAGATGATATGAAAGCTCAAATAACAAAAAAAAACGATGAAAATATCAATGGCGTTTTGGTAAAGAGGTACAAGTCATCAATTACTTATTTGCCAGTTATGTATTCATAATTTATATATTCAAAGTTTACCTTTCAAATTTACCTGAGGTCTGTATTTCAGGAATACAAGTGTTGCAAAACTTCAAACTGACAAATAAGTAATTGATGACTTGTACCTCTTTACCAAAACGCCATTGACGTAATCTGATGACATGAAAGCTTTCATTTCGAGAAGGTTAAAATGAACACTACATACATAAACTACATTACATTTGGACTCCTATCAGTTTTTCTCTTTTTTTGTGTTAACAGTTAACCTGAGGCGGTATTTGTTGTTTTTTTTTTTATTTATTTCTGCCACGTATAGTTTTTTTTCTTTGCCTACATGTACAAGGGTGTGGGATTAAAAATATCTGGTGTCCTTGTGGCCGGGCTTTCCTTATATTAACGGGGTGTATCTCGGCAGAGGGGATATTCTGGGATGAGCCTAGAACTTTTAAAAGCTTCTTTCTAAAATGTATTTTTTGCAGTTTATTTTGAGCTATGATATACACGTGCTTGTATAATTTCGGAATATATTTATGTATGCACAAACTATGTTGCTGTCAAAGAACCTTTATTTATTTATTTGAGTTAATATGGGATGGTATTTGTGGGTTTAATTTTTTATTTTTATTTCGCAAAGTATGGCGCTCTTTCCACTTTGCTTTTCCCAACAGCAAAACGACTTTTTGATATGTGTGAATGTAATAATTTTAATTTCTCAGTAAAATTAGACTAAAATCCCTATTTAAAGCGCTCTTGAAGAGAGTCTGATCTCGAAACGGTGCAGTATAAATTTTACTTTTATTACTTTTATTATGAAAAAGTCTGGATTTCCCCCAAAGCGGACAATATAAGTCACAGTTTGTATTTATTACACCATAATGTCATCACTCTTCCGTAGTGAATAATCAAGTGTGACATCTAGGACAAAGTATGGGCTTCGGGAATCTCGATATTTTCCCACAGGAGGTCTTATATCACAGGAGGAGTAGTTTTATAATTATATTTTGTGCTTCGAAGTCTTGCAACCAAAATGACGATGAACACTCATCCTAAACGTTGGAGCGTCGCTTTCAAACAATTCAAGTAGGCCACACACACCACTGCGCATTATAATTTTAGAAGATTTAGTATTTGTTTTACTTGCAAATTCAGTTCTAAATGCAACGTTTACATTGTTTTTTTAGGGGCACAATTTTTTAGGGGCTTGTACACAATATAACCAATAAATATGAGAGATGGTAAAATATTAAAGGAATACTTTATATAACCAACAATTTTTTAGGGACTTGTACACAATATAAGCAATAAAGATAGAGATATAAAGTATTCCAAGATAGGGATGTAAAGTATTCTTTTAATATTTTATTTATTTATTTATTTAACACTTTTATTGTAATACAATCTGGCGGGCTTATTGCCAGGCGGCAATCTCTTCCAACCAACCAGACAAAAGTAAATGAAGCAAGTTACGTGGTCGCATAAATCATTCAAATGACTATCCATCCTCACGAAATCCATAAACATATACGTGAGAACATGCCCACGAGCCCCACAAAGACGGACAATCACCCGAACATTATTTTTCATATAAAGTGAGATATCATCAATCAAAAGGAAAGAAAGGGATGGTGGAGAGGAAAGGAAAAAAAATAATCAGGAATGAAACACGTTAATTTACTGATTAGAAATTAAGAGTTTTTTTCAGTCGTTTCTTAACCTTTTTACGGCGATGGCTCGAGTATCTTTCGTGTGTCCCACAGGCGGCGGTGTTTTACGTCAATAAATTTATATTGTATCTACATAAAAATATGACTCACCATTATCCCGAATCTGAGTACTGTCGAACTGTGCGCCGATGCATTTTTAGCTGACACAATACACACGTAATATTAGAAAATATTCTTATAACACTATTATACAAATAAAAGTATGTTTTTGGATTTTGACGAAAAGATTTATAACGATAAGTACACTGCAATAATAATATTTCTACTGTGGAAAGTGTTTGCTGGCGTGAAATGGTCCAAAACATGTTACACACAGACTCACATTGCATTCACACACATATATCTAGATCTTTTCCTTAATTTATGTTTATGAGCGCATTCATAGCATCGACGAGAAGGTTCCGCACAGTTTTCAGTTCCTGGAATTTTTTTAGGACTGTGTGCGGCTATTATTGAACCCGATAAACCAAGATGTAGTGGATTGCTAGTGGACGGAGATGAATGGGACAATTTTGATGCTAGTTTATATTTTTCAAATATTTGTCTTATAACTGCTAAATGAAATTCCGCTAAACCTATTGTTTTTCCGGTTGTATGCTTGTAAATAAAATATGAATTTAGCATGTATAGAGAATGAAAAACCAGCTTTCTATACCATTTTAAAGTTTTTCGAAGGCGATTTAAACTACTAAGCATCATATCGGTTTTGTCCACACTACCCATATTTTTATTGTAATCCACAATGCACTCAGGTTTTTTTACCTGTTCGCCAGTTTTATAATTTAATTTCTCTGTTGAAATAAATCTGTCACTATGAATTGTTGTCATATATGAATTCATCTCTTATCGTGCCATTTTATAGCCAACAAGGGTCCACAATGTGAGAATCAATGTCTCCTTTCTTGGTTTTTTTGAAGTTGGGCATACCTTTACGCGATTTTCGAACGGTTCCACATGCATTTGTTTTATTGTCATGTAAAAACTTAAATAATTGTGGCTTGTGTACCAGTTATCACACCACAAGTTGTGTCCTTTTCCAAGATAGTCATTGAGAAGCGTTTTGATAACTGCACCCGATATACCCAACGATTTATCATAAATTATTCCTGTTCCATCACCGCAATACACAATTAGATCTAACACACAACCGGTTTCAACATCACATAAAACAAATAATATAATGCCGAATCTGTGACGTTTGGAAGGGATGTATTGTTTTATCATAAGACGACCTTTGAAAACAACTATGCTCTCATCGATACATTTTTTTGAGGCAGCATGACACTTGTAAAAACTTTGGGAGTATGATCAAGCAATAATCTTATTTTACGCAATTTGTTATATTGTTATTAGAAAAATGTAACATATTTAAAATCAGTTCATACGGTCCCTTGACATAGTCTTGCCAAAAATTGGGCTATTTAAAAGTGGGTCTGTGGACCAATGTTTCCCGTATGGTTAAATGCTTATTTCGTGTCATCACATTGTGACACCAAAAAAATACATATAATTCTGGTACATTTGTATCCACCCAGCGTTAAATTCGTGATTTAGCGGAATATTCCTTACTCAATTTTTTAAAATTATAAAATTGGTAAGTCTGTTGTACCACATTTTCAATTATATTTTTATTTAAAAAATATTCGTAAATATCGAGTTCGGATGATTCTGGTGTAAGTTGGCACGAGGGCAAGATGCCAGATGAAAATTCATCAAACTCGTGGATTATTGGCGCAAATGAACCTCGGCTCCATGAAGAAAATACATTTTCTAATAGTTCGTTTGGTTCACATTGCCGCTGGTTGTTGCTCCAATATCTGGAATAATTGTATCATCCATTCTCTGCTCTTCTTCTAATGGATCAACATCGTCTTCTTCATCAGTTAATTCAAAATCTGAATCTAGTTCTAC
>OX463853.1:38469474-38560974 GCA_949825065.1 Odontocerum albicorne | reverse complement strand
TTTCGAATTTGTTCGGTGAGCTAAGAATGTCCCATTTGATCGTGTTGAGCAAGTGAAACTTTTTTTCAATATTAACCGGGGAATCTACAAAAGCGTTTTAAACTAAATACAAATGTCGATTTTTGAGCAACTTTAAATGAGCAGATCGAAGATGAATCGATGTTAAGCTAAGTGGAGTTCCCGATGTAGAGCTCCCGTCATAGATCTAAACTTCATCCATCCCACACTAATTATATGTGTTACATCTGCTGCACATCCTCCATCGCTATGGATGAGTGACCCAAGATACTTAAAGGAGTCACAATTTGGTAATATTTCTCCATTCATTTGCATTACGAGAGTGACAGCATTTGTGTTCTCGAATGGTAGGTACAGATACTCTGTTTTATTTCTGCTCAGTCTCAATCCATTGTCCTCCCAAGATTCCTCTCCACTTTTCCAGGCTATTTTGCAAGTCTTCATGTTTTTCACTTATTAAATGGTTTTTCCCTTCTTATGGCCGAGTTATACACCTATTTAAGAAATAAACGAAATTCTTTAAATCAAATGTAAATTAGTCTTATAGTAAAAAGAGCTCTGAATTGAATCCACCAGGAATCGAATCTAGGGCAACTGCTGGTTTAGTGTAAATAAGCTAACTTTTACATCAAGGCTGTCAACAAACTAGTATATTAATATGCTTTATTGGGATTCTTAATTCTACCTAATTGATTTCCTTTTAAAATATTCAGAATATTTTTAGAAAAATAAACTTTAATACATAATAATTATACCAATTTATCTGCCTCGTGCTTTATCAAATCATACATCGAGTGTTCGGTTTATTTAAGAAATACGATCATATATTTAAATAACGTGCCACACTCCAATGTAAGAAAGCTTCATTTTTTGTAAACGGAGCGTTGAATAATAAAAGGCTATGTGCAACTCAGCGTATAAAACTCTATGTGCACCTGCATGAAAAAAATCTTTCAGGTAATGGATTCAGATCAGGATTTTATCATCATCAGCATCACGGTTCTTAAAGAATTAAAATAAACACCAAAATTCAGCTAAACAATTAGATGATCAAGGCTTCGATGGCATTGGAAAACATCAAGAAACGTTGGACGTCACCTAATGGAATGAGAACCTGTGGAATAGACGAGCGTGGATGGGAGTGGCGTATTGATAATCGTTAATCAATTTAGATTTTCGATGGCATTGGAAAATATCAAGAAACATTGGACATCATCTAATGGAATGAGAAAGTGTGGAATATAAGAGCGTGGATGGGAGTGGCGTACTGCTAAATCGTTAATTAATCTAGATCTTCGATGGCATTGGAAAAAATCAAGAAACATTGGACATCATCTAATGGAATGAGAATGTGTGGAATAGGGAAGCATGGATGGGAGTAGCGTATTGCTAAACCATTAATCAACCTAGATCTTCGTAATTATTCTACTAGTCGAATTCAGTATCCTAGTTGGCAAGGCGTCTTTCTTCCAGCCTGGGGGTCGCGAATTCAATTCCCGTCGGGACTCAATTAAAAAATAAGATTTTCAGTCTGGTTTTCATTTAAGAACTCATAAACCTCTTTTTGGTTGGAAGGAAGAGATCGACACATGGCAATACACCCACAGGGCACTTTATGAAAATAAAGTGTTATGCATGATTCGTTTGGATTCTGCTTAAGCTGCCAGACGTGATTTGTTTAATATTAGTTGGTTCGAATCCCGAGTTAAAGCGTTCTTGAAGAGAGTTTGTTCTCTAAACGGCGCTTTATAAAATTGTTCTAACAACTGAAATTGAATTGTCTCGTCGTTTGCTTTTGACTTCCATCGAACCATAAAAAAAAAAAACAACCGAAAGATTAACAAATATGTAATTAAATTTAGTGCGATATTTTTTGTTAAAATAATCCGTTCTATTATTTATTTAGACACTTTAAGTAAACCATACAAATGGCGAGTTTATTACTATATGGCGATTTCTTCCAATCGAGGAGACAAGAGTTACGTAGATTAATTCAATTGCTAGGTGACAACTTTTATGAAGTTAAAAAACGTGAGCATACTAGAAGTATTAAAAAAACAATTAAAAACAGAACGGTAAATATGGTTAAATATCACAAAAGCTAAGAAAGGACAAAAAATTAGGTCAATAGAGGAAACCGTTTCGTTATTAACCTTTCCCTTCCTGTGCTAAAAAAATCCGCGCGATCCGGTGCTGTGTATTCAATACACATTTAAAAATGAGCGACTTAAAATCGAAAAAATAAGAATATTCATAGCCAATCGTTTAAATTAATTAAATTTGAAGTCAATAGTGATAATAATTGAAATTGAATTGCTGAAAACATGAAAAAAAACATCGGCCGACGTTCACAAAACGGGCGAAGATACTACCTCAAACGAATGTCCGCGAGCTACTGAAGCGAGAAAAGCGAGCGAACTGAGATTCTATTTCTTGCGTTTCCATATACCGAAGTAGAGTGAGATTGAGACGTGAATAGCGTCACTTCCTCCCCGATAGCGGTTTTTTAGAATTAATATACCTACGTTACACACTGGCTCACGTTTGATTGTATTGGTGAATTTATTCCCGATGTTTACATAATATCTATAATGTGGCCGATAAGTGCTAATTATTATTGACATTATTTCTTTCATTCAATGCGTAAATGTATTACGCAGGAATACCTAAAATCTGAACCCAGTATTTATTATATTTATAGAGATATTAATGTTTTTAGAAGCAATGTGTACTAGTTACGCATCACAGGGAAGGAAGGATTAAAGAGATATACAATGTTTTTAAGTCGAATTCTGAAACTAGCCAACGAATTTGAGTCTTAAGGCAATCGGTTACTGGTTCCAAAGTCTGACGGCATGGACAGAAAAGGATGCGTGAAGAAGGAGTGGAAATGTCAAAAGGCAATATCTGCTTGAGCGTAGAGCAAGTCGATTATTGGACGGACATTTCAGTTGTTTATTAAAAAAATGTATTTTGAAACAAACTGAGATTCATAATCGTTATTTTCATCGACATGAGCGATTTAAGCAGGGGCTATTTTCAAATATTAATTTTATACTTTGAAAATATGTTATCTTGATTTTGCGTAAATTCTTTTATATTTCTGACACACGCGGCCCTTTTATTTTTTAGTGTACATATTTTCTTTTTTAGTATACCTGATGTAATAATTTCTCTTCCAACGTATTTTCAGACCGCATTTTGCGTCCAAATTTGAGTTTATTTTCTTTCAATTTCGTCCCAAGGGGAAGCAATCCTTATTTTTGCTTCATTGAGCGTTTCTCCAAGGTTAGCGGCCCTAAAGACAAATCACCATAGCTCGATTTAGGACATAAAATGTTGCTACTCCGGTTATATTATTTGTTTTATGTCTGTCGTTTGAATTGCTCGATTAAATAAGATTTCTCAACTAAATTTACCCAAGTTTGATCATTAAATCAGGAGCGAAGTTCAACAAAAACCATAAAATAAACGTTATTCCGCGAAACAAAACCATGCCTTTCCCAAAGAGAAAAACCGAGAACGACGTCCTAAGCGGTCGTTTACAATTTTTTATCGACCCTTAAAAACTGAAAATAAAATTTCCTGTAAATTTTTATTCTGGTAATAAACATTTAAACGTAGATCTAAGAAACGTAAGTGAGGATGTTGTCAGTACTTGACCTGAGTCTTGGCAGCCAGTTAAGTTTCCATCGATTTTAATCAACTAAGTGGTAATTTTATGTTTCTTCTCATAACCCGTGAAGTGGTTTCCTCTTAAAAGGGTTAATATTGCATCCTTTTTAACGGTTCGGACAGCCATTAGAGTTAGGTCTCGTTTTTATTAAGTATGGTCTCGTTAGCTGGTGGATTCGGAATGTCGTACTAATCTATCGATATGATGAAATAATAAAATATTATTTACAGTTAAGGCATTAACATTGTGGAGGTAATACATTACAAATAATAAAATACATTTGGTTTTAAATCTTAGAAAATACGTTTGTTTCACTTTGTGGTGTCACGTTTATAATTTTTTCCTAAAAAAAATAAAATAAAACACTTATTTTTAAAATCCGAAAGGTGTCCTACTTGGGTCATGTACTTAGAAGAGCAAAGTAAAAATTACTGCAGCTGATCATCCAATGCGAAATAGAAGGCCGAAGAGTTGGTGGCAGGAGGCAAATATCCTGGCTTCGTAATATACGTGATTGGACAGGCATAAGGGGCGTTGGAGATCTTTTTCGGGCTGCCGGGGACAAAGATATCTACTCTCAAGTGATATTCAACGTTGGAGGGACCTGACATGACACTGAGAAGAAGAAGAAGAATTCATTATGTATTCACAACTATTTTATTTGAGTTCATTACCGGTTTCAATGACATCCGTCTTCCTCGTCAGGTGAAGACGACTTAAATTATGTCTAAAATATGTTTTTCTAATGAAAGTAGGTACAGGAGAGGGCGAAAGGAGTAGGGACTAATAAGGGGAGGGCAGTAAGTAGACGTCAAAAGGATAGCTTTAGAACGGGAAACTATCCTCTTGACGCCTACCTACTCATCCCTGCCTCTCCTGTACCTATTACAATTGGAAAAAGTATATTTAAGACATAATTTAGATCATCACCTGACGAGGAAGACGAAGGTCTTTGAAACTAGTAGTGAACTCAAATAAAACAATGGGGAATACAAAATATATTTAATTTATTTTATATAAAAAAAAAATACGTTTGATCGATTTATACAGATTTGAGAATATCAATAAATCGAATGTTTTGATTATTGAAACGGAAGAATCAAGTAATGTAAAGGTGCACTGTAAAGGGTTGAAAAAAAATGGTTATTTGGGGAGCATGTTTTTCAAAATTGCTACAGGTAACGCTTCAGTTCATAACTGAAGTTGAAAGTAACAAGTTCAATGGTGTATTAAGCACTATAGTAAAAGCTTTGTCTCTGATTTCTGAGTGAAAATCATTATTACTAGGAAAATGTATACCTAGATATTTTACTACAAATTCTTCAACCAAATAAATACATGTTTTCATTTTAAAATAATCATGACTTCTTTACTAGGTTTGTCTGTGTAAAATAGTCATGTCTTCTTTACTAGGTTGGTCTGTGTAAAATAGTCATGTCTTCTTTACTAGGTTCGTCTGTGTAAAATAGTCATGTCTTCTTTACTAGGTTGGTCTGTGTAAAATAGTCATGTCTTCTTTACTAGGTTGGTCTGTGTAAAATAGTCATGTCTTCTTTACTAGGTTGGTCTGTATAAAAGTGGGTATCAATGTTAAAAAAAATACAATATTAACACTTAATCAAAATTTTACTCGTACAATATCTGCTCTTTCCGATTCTGGACAATGCGGACGTCTGTTATTTGGATGTTACAGAAGAACAGCTGGACAAATTACAGCGTCTTCAAAATTTTTGTCTAAGGTTTATTTTTACTTACGAAAGTAAGTTCATATAACTTCTTTTTGTGTTCACCACAGGTTTAATTTAGGTTCACAACTAGTTTCGAAGACCACCGTCTTCTTTGTCAGGTGAATATAAACTAAGTTGCTAAAATATATTCTGTACAAGTGTAAATAACCTAATATAAACGAAGTGAGAAGTGAAGTGGGGAGAGATGTAATACATTAGTGAATGGGGCGTGAAAAAAATATACGTATAAACCGAGGGGGATTGCATCTTGACAATTTGAAAATTCTCGAGATTAAAAAATCTATAAAATTAAGTCTAAATATCATCAATAATCGAACCAATTTTTATAATAGCCCTCTGCTTAATATGTTTCCAATTTAAAATCCTCCCCTGTCTTAAAGATTCATATTCACTTTCACATATTTTTTCCACGCCCCATTCCCCATTGTATTACAATACATTTCTCCCCACTTCACTCCCCTACCTCACCTCTTTTATATTAGGTTATTAACACTTGTACAGAATATATTTTAGCAACTTAGTTTATATTCACCTGACGAAGAAGACGGTGGTCTTCGAAATTAGTTGTGAACCTAAATTAAACCTGTGGTGAACACAAAAATATAAAATTAGTTTTTTATTTTACATATTGTTTCCTTTTATATAAAATATGGCCCCACAAAGTGAAACTATAGTCTTTTAGAATATTTAAGAAATCATACAACTTCATACCAGAAGGTATTGAACTGGTTGAATGTTAGAAATATACGCCAAATTCACATACTGTCTAGGTTGTATAATATTCTTAACTGCCCCGCAGCCCCCTCTTATCTCGCCGAAAATTTTCAGCATCTTTCCAATCATGGATTAGCGCTACGCTCCAACAGAGATTTTTTATTGGCCTTTCTAGTTCACCGCTCCTCTTTCTTTACGTCGTCCTTTATTACCCATGCAGTGAGGCTCTGGAATCAGTTACAAAACAATATAAGACTCGCTGAGTCCTTGGCATGCTTTAAGAAGCCACTGAAAAACTCTTAATTTCTAGTCAGTAAAATAACGTGTTTCATTCCTGATTTTTCTTTTCCTTTCCTCTCCACCATCCATTCCTTTCCTTTTGATTGTTGATATCTCACTTTATATGAAAAATAATATTTAGGTGATTGTCCGTCTTTGTGGGGTTTGTGGGCATGTGCTCACGTATGTGTTTAAGGATTTCGTTGATGAGACCGTCTATATTCCAACCGAGAGTTTAACCCCATTTTTTAATTGATTCCAGTTTTGGTTTTCCTTTAAGACTTCTTGAACACATTTTTGGCTGATTGGAAGAGATTGCCAGAAGAAATACGCTAGGTTATACTATATACAACGAAGATGTATTAAAATCATCCATGTAGTAATCGTTACTTTTCATGTTAATGCTAAAACTCACAGACCCTAACAAAATTTTATTAAAATGACCGCTGAAGTGCCACCTTCAAACGACATATAGTATTTGTGTGCTTAAAGTTGGTCAAGGGTCGAAAAAGTGTCCATACGTCGCCAAGTGGAGTAAATGACACGAGTATATGTTACAACTATCGTCATCGTTGATGTGCCTCGCAGTCGTAGGTCACCTCACCATTTCAACGAAAATTCAGTTGGAAAGCAAAACTTTACAATGCGATTTGTTTTTTTTAAGTGACTGAGTCGTTGCATATCAGCAAACTCATCGGCTACATTACTGTACTGGATCTGATGGCACTCCAAAGTCAAATGACCAGAGAACACTGGCAATTTTCTACTCCTATTTTTTAAAGAATAAGTATGACCGAAGTCAACATTATCCTTATGACCCCATATATTAGGCTTTTACCGAAGTCTTAAGTTACAACTATAGAGTTTACCTGAAAAAAAAGTTCAAAATTAAAAAATCAGTGCTGCAATATAACATCGTATTGACGCAATTAACTTACTAAAATTTATAACCAAATATTTGTTTCACTAAGCGACAAGGTAGAAATTCACAGATATTACAATAACTTACTTATTAGTATTTTTTTTTTCGATATAAATAATGTAAGTTTTATTGATATTTCCCTCGACGTAGAAAATAGCCAACTCAACAGCACGCTTTCCATCTCAGCTTATTTTTAGCTTGGAAACAAGATGATAAAATGTCTTTCTTCAAGAATATAAAAATAAAAATCTGAGGCTTATTAATACAAGACTTTTTATTGTACTAGTGAGAGCATAAATCAAGAGATGATACAGTGAACTCAAATATTCCAATAAGATAAATAATACTTTTGTGACTTTTAAGGAATAATAACAATATATTATTTATAGTTAAGGCATTAACATTGTGGAGGTTTAAAGACATTGTAAATATGTTATCAAAATTCAGTCTTGTTTATGCTCCCCTGAAGATGATGTGAAAGCCTTGAAACCGGTAGGGTTATACCGTTACAAAAAGTGGAATAAACGGTGTTTGATAAAACAAATTACAATGAATAATAACAATTATAAAATGATAATTTATATATTTATTTAACAATTATATTGCATATACAATCTGGCGGGCTTATTGTCAGGCGGTAATTTCTTCCAACCAACTAGACAAAGTAAATGAAGCAAGTTACATGGTTGCATAAATCATTCAAATGACTATTCATCCCCACGAAATCCATAAACACATACATGAGCATAAACTCACGAACCCCACAAAGACGGACAATCACTCGAACATTATTTTTTATACAAAGTGAGATATCATCAATCAAAAGAAAAGGAATAAATGGTGGAGAGGAAAGGAAAAGAAAAAATCGGGAATGAAACACGTTATTTTACTGACTAGAAATTAAGAGCTTTTTCAGTGGCTTATTAAAGCATGCCAATGATGGAACGAGTCTTATATTGGTTTGTAACTGATTCCAAAGTCTCACTGCATGGACAGTAAAGGATGATAATTTATATAGCACTTTTAAGACAACAGACCCTCCTCAAGAGCACTCTAACTCGAAAATCATAACTTCTCTTTAAAACGGATTTAAAATAATACTATGAGTTGAAATAAGGTAAATCTAACGATGAATGTGGCCGTAGTTTCATCAATGAGATTGGATACTAGGGTACGTATAGTGTTCATACAACCGTACTCGTATATTAAAAAAATTGATAAAACTATCCAAAAAGATATTGGACATCCCAAATCTGATATTGATACTCTGTGTGACTTTGTCAACCTTCGTAGTCTAGATGATGAGATGCTAGTTATTGAACCGGGAGTTTCAGGCTCAATTCTCAACAGAACCCAAAAGTGTGATTAAAAATTATTATTGCCACCGTCTTATGTTGTTGTTTATCTTTGTTACTATACATATTCAAATTGTGAAACTACTGAACTGTTTTTATTGTTTTGTTTTTAAATAGGCAATCCACCCAAACTATGATGATTTGTGCCACCAAATTAAAGTCATTATGCAATTATATGAGTCAATATAATAAATCAATTTATAAAATAACAATTATAGATAATTCAAAGTTTCAACTGGTTAAGCTTAAATTTTTTTATGATCGGTCTATAAACGGAAAAGTTCCTCGAAAAAAAGAAACGCAACATTCATTGGACGCGGCAAAGATATACCTTTTTTGCAATTAAATCTGTCTCGAAAAGGACAACCGAAAGAAACATGGACCACAGTTTCATCACGCAGATCACATCCGCTGCCCGGATTCTCCAAAATACCCATTTCGTAAAAGTAACTGCAGTGGCCGGACCGCGAACGACAAATAACAAACACTTCCATCTTAGTCATCCTTATAATATTAAACCATGGTTTCAAAGGGATGGACTATTGGATATTTATTGGCATTTTTTTTGTACTTTTCTTAATATGTTATACAGCTTTTTTACGTTTTCTAATTACTTCAATGATTCGATTGGTGTAATGTGTCATAACATAAGTACAGATACAAGTTTTCTTTTTTTATTGACATTAAGTTAGTTTGTTGAGAGGAGCTAGAAGAATAGGTGGAAGGCTGCAAAAGCTTTCGCAAATACTTAAAGGAAAAAAACGATCAAGAGAATCATAATGAATCTTGATAAACAACACAGCGACAATATGAAGCAATTAAAGTACTATCGCATCGTTATATTGATTTACTTCCGTCATTATTGATGGATCATTAGTAGTAAGGAAATCAATTATTAAATACGAGTATGTCGATTTTACGTGTCTGTATTGCCAACACTAACTGAATTGTCAATGATGGTAGGCTGAACACTTTACCTCCTTAACCCTTCCCTTACGGTGATAAAAATGAAACGCGTGTTCCGGTGTTAGGTAGTGAGTACGCGATAAAAAATTAGCGATTTTAAATCGGAAAAATAAGAACGAATATAAAATAATGAACATGTATCTAGAATTGCCCAAATTGTACAGGGGAGACAAAAAATGTTTTTTCTGCAATAATAATATATAATAAAATAAAAAGGTCACTTGGTATTGCAGTTATGAATAAATGCGTTCCGCGTTGAAAATAAATATATATGTTAATGCAAAAATGTGTCAATGATACGAGAGATGACAAAAAACAAAAAAAGTAATTTTTACCAAAAAATCGAGTAATGTGTTCTTACAATATTGGCGACGATACCATATCTTAACCATATCTTAATCTTAAACCATATCTTAATCATAATTTTGATCATACTTTCATTTGATCATACTTAATAAAGGTAAAAGTTATTTAATTATATTGAAATGTTTTACTATTTAAATAGGAAAATAAAGAAGAAATATTGACATTCTTAGATTACAAATAATGCTCCTTAAATATAGCTATAACGCCCACATAATGTTACAATCACCATGGCCTAATTTGCTTCAACAATCTGAAAAATGTCACAAATTTCTGGAGAATATACAAGAATATTGAACAAATTATCTTTTTTTTGGATTCAGACCGCAATCAAGTTCGATTTAATAAAAATACGATATACTCGTATCAACTTACATAAGACGGAGATAAGACGGAGTAAGATGTGACTTTCATTGTACTCCGCCTCTACACTTATTCATTTTGCATACATACGTAATGTGTGGGTGGACAGAGAGGACCATGTTGCAGATTTTCCAATCGCGAAACACACCTTTTACCTCTTCTACATTGATATACCTTCTTGTATAACTTCTACTACTTCCCCAAATTTTAACATTTCCTTCTTTCTAAATATCATTCACTTGATGTAACCAATCTTTATTTGGTCTTCCTCTTTCACCCCTTTCGCTCTCATTTGCACTGTATATTAGTTTTTTTTTTGTATTATTTTATTAATAAGTTTTAGTATTACATCAGTCAAAAGTTCATTGTAATTTGTTTTTTCAAACACTTTTTATTCTACTTTTTTTAACGGTATAACCCTACCAGTTTCAAGGCCTTCACCTCATCATCAGGGAAGTACATACAAGACAGAATTTTGTTCGAACCGATACCAGCATGCACGCTTCTATCGGTAAACATTCGGGTCGGGGACTGTGGGTGGAGGGAGGAAGGAGACAATTTCGGCGAGCAGCGGCGAGATTCTTGGAATATATATTATGTGTTTGCCAATTTTTTTTTAACCTGGCGAGTTTATTACCATGTGGCAATCTCTTCCAACCAACCAGAGATATGTTTTTATAGGCCCTAAGTGTTAACCAGACTGGAATCCTATTTAAAAAAATGTTCACCCCGATGCACTGACTAAGAAATTTCTAGGGCCTTTAATCTGCCCAGTTTATTTCCCTTGCTACGAAATAAATTGGGCAGATTAGAGGCCCTAGAAATGTCTAAGTTAGTGCATCAGGGGTGAACATCTGGCAAACAAATAACATACATCCCAAGAATCTCGCCGCTGCTCGCCCAGATTGTCTCCTCCCTCCCTCCACCCATAGTCCCGAATGTTTACCATTAGAAGAGTGTATGTCGGTACCAGTTCTAACATAATTCAGTCTTGTTTGTGCTCCCTTAATGATGAGGTGAAAGCCTTGAAACCGGTAAGGTTATACCGTTACAAAAAGGGTGGAATAAACAGTGTTTAATAAAACAAATAACAATGTCTTTAAACCTTCACAATGTTAATACCTTAACTATAAATAATATATTGTCATAAATTCATTTTCACCCCTAATCATTTCATTCCATATTTTGTCATACATATTATCCTGTGTATTTTTTTCAATGCACGCATTTCTACTGCATATATGCGACTTATTTTAGTCGTTTCACTTCAATACATTAAAGTTGGTACGAAAATGCTGTTTTGGACCATCATCTTAGTAGATTTTGATACTTTCCTGCTTGAGTATAGATACATACAGATATATTAGTGCCCCATTAGCTTTCGATATCTCTCGTATCTTGTCAATCCTCTGAGAAAATATTATCTACACACTCAACATAATTCATGATCTTGCTCTAATATTTCGTTATTTCACCCATACTTCATATTTACTTTCTCCATCACACTTTTCTATTCCCAAAAATAAAACATTATCTTATATAATTTTTTGGTTTCATATTTACGAACTCTCAAATTGATAGGACGCCAGTTTAATTTATACCAGTCTTCCAATCAGAGCGTTGCGTGTTCGATTCCCGTTGGTGCCTACCAGACTAGGAGCTCTTTTTGCTTTATGTGTTTAGAAGATCTACATCAAGAAAAAGTATTTTTAAAGTACATTACTAAAAAAAACCGAGGTACAATGTAACTCTATAGTGCCGAATATTTGATTTGATAACGCGTGATGCTTCTTTTCTATTTGAAGGTTGTGAATTTTTTCTTATCACAAAAGAGATGATACATTTAAGGGGTTTCATCAATACGTAACAAAAATACGTCTTGGAAATCAACCCATTAATAGGCGCCATTGTATAATTTTCTTTTGTGCAAAAAAGCCCTTTTTGTATGATATCGAGTATCACTAAATCTCCTTACAGATTCAAGCCCTAAGAACACAATATACTATACAATGAGGCGTAATATGCCATCACAAAAGCTTCAATGTAGCTCAAAGCTTTTAACATATTAGTTTTCATAAGTAAGCTTATTATTTCATGGTGCTTGTGAAGTTTTAATATTTAATTGATTTATGGGTTTGGAGTACTTGCGTACCCTTATTTACAGCATTTCACCGCACTTATGAATATTTTGAATTATTACTTATAAATTCCGTCAATTGCTTCAGAGTTACTTCTCAATGATCCTTGCTTCTTCCTTCTGTCTTTAAGATCTTGCAGATAGTTGTTATGGACTAATTTTAAGGAATAAGTTGTGTTATATTACATTGGAAGCGAATGTGATATATTATGAAAATAAACATTTTAATTAAGGCTTATTAATTTTGTTCTTTTTTTTTCATTTGTACTGATTGTATTATACTTAGTTGTATACAGTAAAACCTGATGGACTTCTTCAATTACATTTTTATTGTTTTATTTGTGATATAGCTTTATGTATATCGAGTAATTCATTATTCATCTTAGTAAATTCATATTTAAACTTCGAATTGAGACAAATCTAAGATTTTTATTAACTGTAAGATTATTTTGTTTTTTTTTTAAACGGTTTAAAGATTATGTTGTTTATAGTTAAGGCATTAACGTTGAGGTTTAAAGACATTGTAATTTATTTTTATCAAACACTGTTTATTCCACTTTTTTGTAATGGTATAACCCTACCGGTTTCAAGGCTTTCACCTGATCATCATCAAATCTTCTAATTTATTCTGAAATGGCTAATCATTGTCACCGTGAAAACCATACTTTTTCTATCGATGATGCCAAATTCTTACATATCAGTAGTAACGGGAATAAATTGGACAGATTAGAGGCCCTAGAAATTTCTAAGTCAGTACATCGATCCGAACATCTGGTGAACAGTTATATCCCAAAAATGTCTCCGCTCTTAGCCGAAATCGTCCCATGCCTCCCTCACCCTTCAGCCCCCAACCGTTGAAGCGTGTATATCGGTACCAGTTTGAACATAATTGAGTCTTGTTTGTGCTCCCCTGAAGATGAGATGAAAGCCTTGAAACCGATATGGTTATACCGTTACAAAAAAGTGTTTGATAAAAATAAATTACAATGGTTCAAAGATTGTATAAACAATTCTAATGTTCTTATTTACTAATTTGTTATAAAAAAGACAAAGGAATTTTAATATTTATATTATCCTTCAAAATTCTTCAAAAACGTTGGTATAAATATATTTTTGATAACTGTCATCCATGTGGATTCAAAAGTGTCACAACTCCGTGATACTACTGTATTTCGGTTTAAGTTTTCCCTCCGTCGTAAAATTCACTGTATGGTACAAGCGGTATCTCATCTATTTGTCTATGACATTATTTATAATGGATTTAGAAGAACTAGGAATGGGTAGTTTCAGAAATTAATCATTGAAGTGTTATATAATTAATGTATGATTCATTCACATAGCATAATTAAAATACTATCACACTGAGACAAATATTTGATAAATTTATTTCAATTTATGCTGTCAAATATTCAAAACTTTCGTATCATAGTTGTACTTCGTAGCGGATTGTATTGTTTTTTGAACCAAACAAACAATAGGCTTTTTTAGTATGTATTTTTTTAAAGATTGTTTGGAGAACCAGAATTGGTTTTGAAATGATGTCAGTTAGTAAAAAAAACTTATTAAATAATGGATAGAAATATGAATTTATTAATAAATTAATTTTTTTGTTTACATCATCGAAATGAAAGGACGAATCTTTTTGACGCCTACTTATCCCCTCCATTTATTAGCCACTTTTCCCCACCCCCTCTTTTGTACCTATAACAATAAGAAAAAACGTATTTTAGATATAATTTAGGTCAATTTCCCCTGACGAGATGAATTCAAATAAAACAGTGGTGAACACAACTTTAAAAATAAGTGTTTTATTTATTTTTATTAAAAATGTGTAGTTAAAAATAAATTGAACCTAGAATATCTGGTTGCTGAGCATAAGAAACAAATAGTCATTCATCCTTTCGTATTGTATTCCTCAACATAAGCGAATTCATGTCGCAGACATGTTGAGAAGCATTGACGGGAAACAATATTGTCTTCTGCCCCAGGCTCAACAAAGCCTCAGGGCTCAAGAACCACTGAAATAGTCAAGCTACTCGTAATTTGACATCGTACGTGTTGGAAAAACTATTTTTGTACTGTGACAACACTCATATGTCTAGCCCGTGCATAGTTGCCAGGCAAACTCCGTAAGTAAACTGGGAAACCTTTGATTTTAATATTTTTATTTTTGTAGAAAACATCGATTATAACACATCGATCAATAAGTCTTGGGGCTAACCAACAGATGGCGCCTTTAATAACAAATTCATACCATTCTCAGTTAGTACCAACCTTAAGAAGTTACGTGTCAAACTTTCATGACATTCTGACATTGTGTCATTGAGTTACAGTGCTTTTAGTGACGCTACTTTTGCAAAACAATGAAAAAAAAACGAATTTCGTGTGTTGATAAAACATGCTTTTTAATGAGAAAAAATACCTTTTAAACTCAGCGATGGCTTGAAAAGTGTTATCCGGGCTCTGCTCCGTCGAAAACAACCATTTGTCGGTGGTATGCTGATTTCAAACGCGGTCGTACAGACACAAATGATACTGAACGCTCTGGTCGTCCAAATGAAGCTGTTACACCAGAAAACATAAAAAAACCCTCAAATCGTAATGGAAAATCGGAAAGTAAAATGCGTGAGATAGCTGATATCTTGCAGATATCATTTGGTAGTGTTTACACTATTTTGCATGAACATTTGGTTATGAAAAAGAAGTGATTGCCGAAACTAACGCTTATTTTGAAACCAAAGATAAATCGTTGTACACTGCTGGCATCGAAAAGTTAGGAAAGCGTTGGAATTAATGCATCGCTCTTGAAGGAAACTATGTTGATGAATAAAGAAGAATTTTGGCAAACAAATGTTATTTTAGTAGTTAGTCCCGGGACTTATTGATCGATAAGTTAATTATCAAACATATGTTAATAAGTATCTAATGCTTAAATTTATTTATTTGGACGAGTTTGTTAAAATATATTCAATCTTTTTTTATATGCCTATTGGTAATCAAAATAAACATCAGTGGTCAAAATGTTAAATTATCAAATCAAATTTAATTATGAAAATAAACATTTGTCTTAATATTTAAATTTGTTTGCTATTATATAATAAGAATTATGATTGAAAGTTAAAGTTTTTTTTTTTTCATTTATTTCATCTCTTCCAATCTCTTTCAACCAACCAGAAAGATGTTTTAATGGGCCCTAAGTGAAAACCAGACTGGAATTCAATTTAAAAAAAATCTGTATTCCAGCGGGGATCGAACCCGCAACCTCCGGATCGGCAGACAAGCGTCTTACCACCAGGCCACGGAGGTCGTTTTTGGCATAATAGGTTTATTTATACGGCTTTTATAGTATTTACGTAATTTTTAGTTCCTCCAATTAAAGACACTTGTTTCTTGCGAAAGTTTTTCGAACGAATATGAGGTTTTTCATGTATTTTTTCATCGTCTACATAGGAATATCATATACGACCTTTATGCCTTCTAAGCTTCCTGTCTTGAGGGTTCGATTTTCGTAAGTATCCCAATTCTTTGAAAGTGGATTCCTGTGTTATTTATATGTAAAATAAATTTAACACCGTCCTTGTCAGTCGACGTGATCTATCAGTTAGTTTTCATGCTAAGCAAGCGGGAGACCTAGGTTCAATTTGGGCGGATTCACTGCTGAACTTGGGTCACGCTTATATCGTTTTAATAAGTCCAAAACACTCATTCTACTACACATTATCTTGAACATGTCCGAAACACTCATTCTATTACACACGCTCTTAAATATGTCCGAAATACTCATTCTACTACACACGCTCTTGAATATGTCTCAATCATTCTACTACACACGCTCTTAAATATGTCCGAAATACTCATTCTACTACACACGCTCTTGAATATGTCTCAATCATTCTACTACACACGCTCTTGAATATGTCCGAAACACTCATTCTATTACACACGCTCTTGAATATATCCGAAACACTTATTCTACTACACGCGCTCTTGAATATGTCCGAAATATTCATTCCACTATACACGCTCTTGAATATGTCCGAAATACTCATTCAAGTACACACGTTCTTCAATATGTCCGAAAAACTCATTCAGTTATATTGAGGGGTACGATACGCAGAATAATATATTACCATTTAGTTCACATTCATTACTTATCACTTCATTTCATATTCTGACATACATTGTTATTCAAGTATTCTTCTCAGTGCACAACCTGCTCGAACATTTAGTCATCTCTTTTTAGTCCTTTTTCCACGTTTCACTTTCATTCTTCAAAGTACGTGCTAGAATACTTTTGTGGACTGTCATACTATCAAAATTTGATACTCTTCAGATCGAATGTATACGTTTTAATACTCTATTAACGTTCTTTTAATTCTCTTTTAAATCTTCCATAATCTTATTAAATCAGCAACAAATACTCATTCAAATTATGATAATATAAAGTTAGTAAACCATGAAAACATTTTTTATTAACGAAATTCCCCCAAGATGAGAGGATTCAGGAAGTATTATTACATTAAGGTTAAATTGTTCTGATATTTGACCTTCAAAACGTTGTCTTCCGCCTTAATACCATTTTTTTATAAATAAGGTCGTACCCTATCTTGAGTATCTCGAGGATAAATAATTTTCGATAATGTTTGACACGTGTACAATATTAGTTAATTTGTCTAATAAATCAATAATTCAGAAGAAAAGAGACATGATTCTTAACAGCAATCAAAGGAATCATTTATGAACGTATTATGAAATTGTCATATCTCTTATTATTTCTTCATTCGAGATGAGTAGAAATTTTATCTTAATCGAATAAATTGAGTAAACCGAATCTTCCGCCACGCCCGAATACCTAGTCATGCATACTTCCATGTTATAAAAGCTTTCCTCTCTTACGGAATTTGATTATTTTCATCGTGTTATGTTTTCCTTGGTCGTCTCAAATTTATCTAATCTTAAGTGTACATAATATTTGCATAGATACCGTACAGTACATCTAAATTGGTTATACGGACATGTTCTTAAGCGTGACCAGGAGTCATTGTTATCTTCGACACCATTAATCAACTCCTCTGGTTAAGAACCACTGAAGTAGATGTAAAACATTTAGTAATTATATTACTGAATGTAGAAAAGCAGCAATATACACACATATGTAGCACGTGCTAATATTGATACTGGACCAACTATCAAACCAGACAAGTATCCATTTTTACAGTGTTTACCGTAAGATTTTTGGCAATTATCAAGAATCAAACCCGGTATAAATTTTATTTCTTTATTTTCTAATATTTCTTAGTCTATAAAAAAACGAGCTTCGTGCCCTGCTTGGTAGGATGCCTATCATTAAACCTGAGGGCAGTGAGTTCGATTTTTCTTGGTTCCCATTTGTTTCAAAAAGGTTATCTTGTTTGATTTTTATTTAAAGCCTCTTTCTTCTTCTTCCCAGTGACATGTGAGAGCCCCCCAACGTTGAATATCACCTGAGAGTAGACATCTTTGTCCCCGGCAGCCCGAAAAAGATCTCCAACGCCACTTATGCCAGTACAATCACGTATATTGCGGAGCCAGGAGATTTGCCTCCTGCCAACACCTCTTCAGCCTTCTATTTTGCCTTGGATGATCAGGTGCAGTAATTTGTACGTTGCTCCTCTAAGTAAATAACCAAAATAGGACACCTTTCGGATTTTAATATTAGTCAACAACTCTCTATCAACTTTGGCTTTTTGAAGAACTCTTGTGTTGCTGACCATATCCGTCTAGGGTATCCGTAGCATTCTCCGGTGTATCCACATTTCAAATGCTTCCAGTCGGTTAATACTACCAACTTTGAAGGTCCATGATTCCACTCCATGCAATAACACTGACCAAACGTAGCATTTGACTAACCGCTGTTAGTCCCTTTAATGCTTGATATTTTATAACAATTATTATATGGTGGATTCTGGCAAGATTTATGTCTTAACGTTACTTTTATATCTGAGAATTGTCAACAAGGTGACATTTTTTGAGGGTTGTTAGCAAGATAATAATTTGAAGTCTTCCGTGGCTTAGTTGGTAACCTGTCTTCTAGTATGGAGAACCGGATTAAAAAAAAAAGGTTTCCAGTCTGCTTTTCACTAAAAACTTCATAAACATATTTTCGGGGAATAAAAGATTATCTCATGGCGGTGATTCCGCAGGGTTGTGCTATGTACAACAAAAGTTTAATATATGATTCGTTGTGGCCATGCTATAGCTGCCGGACTAAAAGGTCTACAGTTGCTGAAGTGTCACGAACGGATTGATTTTAAACTTTGTCTCTTTGTATTCCAGTCCCTTAATGGGGTGTTTCTATTGTATATATCGAATTCACGTTTAAGGAAGTTCGATTTCTTCGTCATCTAATAAATTGGTTGTTCCAAATCAATCCGATATGGTGGGGTATTACGATAGAGCTTTTATAGTTGCTAATGCTGTGGCGTGGAATGGTCTGCCTCCGAGTATCAGAGATATGGCTGCAATGTGCAGTTTAAGGAAACACCTGAAGACAACCATGTTGAGGAGGTTTTATCAATATTTATGAGTGGGCTTCGAATCCTGAGTTATAACTCTTGAAATCTAGTTATAACTCTCTTAAAAGCGCTTTATGAATTGAGAAGGTAACATAAAAAAAGATCCATGTCCATCGGATACAAAAAATTTGTTGATAAAGCAAATTTTTTCTTATCGATGGTACGAAGCCGAATATTTTAATTTTGATAAAAAAGCACATAAATCATTTTAAAATCATAATAGAAAAACAGTATTCATTTGAAAAAGAAACTTGTCCAAGCTTTAAATCAATCAAAAAATATTATGTCCGAATTGACCAATTGTGTCTAACTTCATACCAGTTCACCAGCAACTGTCAGTTTTAAATCGTATGTTCAGTGTAATGTCATTATATAGCTTTATCTACCTACATATATTGAAAGTTTCATAGTAATATTTCTTCTTATTTTGTAACACTTAACTTATTTTATTTGATTAAAATTTAAATAAATTACTCTACCCAATTATTTTTAGTAAAATATTTTTGAAATCGAACAACAAACATCATGTCCCAGGCCTGTTCAATCAAAATAGATTAAAGTAGAATTGTTCACTTAAAAAAGATCATGTGCATATTTTAAACTAGAATAAATATTTTAATTATTATGATTCGATTTTAAACAACAAATTAAGTCACCTAAAGCGATTTTAAGGATTTCACATATTTTTACAATGAATTATAATGTCATATATTTTTAATTCAAACAGTTTTTTTGCGATTTCCTAACATTCTGATATGGTGACCATTTTCTTTTTTAAATATTAACTCTTCAATTGTCCTTTTACTGTTAATATTATTAAGTTCCGAGCTGAGAGTTAATTTCCTTAACTCAATGTTCTAACAAAATTGTCCTTTAAAATAGAGATGAAAACATCTTGAGCATTTGTTACAATACCATTGAGGCTCTTGAGCATTTGTTACAATAACATTGAGGTTCTTGAGCATTTGTTACAATACTATTGAGATTCTTGAGCATTTGTTACAAAACCATTGAGGTTCTTGAGCATTTGTTACAATTTATTTATTTATTTATTTATTATTACACATGACAAGAAATATACACAATTTGAGAAAAAACAACAGGTAATTTGATTTGGACATATAATTTTAATGGATCTGGGTTTGTTGCCTTTCATTTGTCATATTCCCAGTAAACTAGGCTTTTGCCTGTATCTCACTGAGGATATTTAGCATGAAAAAATAAATCGATACTTCTTTCCGATTTTTGATAACACAAAAAAACCCCGTTGCACGCTCTCATCAACCTGACAAACAGTGACACTCAACTACAACTGGAAACATACAATACTATTGAGGTTCTTGAGCATTTGTTACAATACCATTGAGGCTCTTGAGCATTTGTTACAATACCATTGAGGTTCTTGAGCATTTGTTACAATACTATTGAGGTTCTTGAGCATTTGTTACAATACCATTGAAGCTCTTGAGCATTTGTTACAATACCATTGAGGTCTTTGAGCATTTGTTACAATACCATTGAGGTTCTTAATGCTGTCTAATAACATCCAGACTATATTTCGATAGTAAGAATACAGCAGCGAGACCCATACGAGCTGGAATTCAGCTTCCATTCTACTATGGTAGTAAATATTACAATACGCAGGGGAATATTAAGTTTTCCGAATGTGCACATCATAAAATATGGTGGTTTTCGAAATTCATGCCTACACTATCAGAGGAGAATCGGGAATTCAAAATAGCGTATTCTCTCTTAGAGATTAACGACTTCTTTTTTGACTTGAAAAATTCGAAATATTGCCTATATAAGTCTTTCTTTCTTTTTCTTTTGGGTAAGATTTCTTCATTACGTAATTCTGGCACAAGCATGCCATCAAGCACTCTTAACGTGTTCCATAACCATTGAAAAGACGCTTTAATTCTACCCGGAGGTTCAGACTTGATTCCCGATTATACAACACAAAAAAAAAATTAGGCTCATATTCGCACGCGCCAAATACTTTTGTGTGTATCATTGTCTTCTCACAAGCGGTAATATTACCATTATATACAATGACTAACTACTAGTTCAGTGCCTACTCTAGTGATTCTAAACACGAATGCTCACTTACTGGGACCGAAGAAAATATGGTATCCCGATCACACTCTTCAGTATGTCCGAAACACTATTCGGAAATGATGAAGTGTACTAAACGAGTGAGAGGAAGACTATGGTTAGTATGGTTTGATCAAATAAATTATATTCTGAAGAAAAAGAAGTGGAAAGTCAGAGTTGTATAAAAAGTTGCATGGAAGTTGAAGAAGCTAAGGATGTGTGCCGAGTATTGCGCTCTATTATCTCTGCCTGTCCTGATAGGGAAATTGTGTGATGGAATGTATGTATGTATATATTCTCTGTAAGATACTGTCAAAAGTATTCACTGGAGCAGGACAAATGAAAGGAAAGAATATATACGAGACGGGAAATAGTAGAAGATTGAATATGTTCTTCTTCAACTTTCTGTAGACTCAAGAGTCTGTTATTACAGGATAATCCTCTTGTGATGTTGAGCTCCAGCTATTTCTCCATCGTTTCGGGGGTCTCCCTGGTAGACGCCGTCCATCCGGTACCCCATGAAGAGCTATGTATGGGATTCTTGTGGAATTCATTCTTTGTACATGTTGGTACCAGTATCGTCGACGCTGTCGTCCCCATCTGACCACATCTTGGACCTCACAGACTTTTCGGATTGTGGTGTTCCTTATACGATCACGCAGTCTTCCCAGAAATAGCACGCAGAGTTCTCATTTCTGTTGTCCTTAGCATACTTTTGGTCTTGACAGTCTCCGCCCTCGCTTCGATGCCATATGTGAGGATAGGTCGCACACAGGTCTTATAAATGCGTGCCTTGCATATCTTTATTCCTCCATATGAGATTACATATCTCAAGCAGCCCGCCACAACTGCAGCTTTATCTACCTAAGGCCTTACTTCTCTGGGGAGGTCATGAGAGCGGAGCAGTTCAGTTCACTCTGTCATTGTTCGAAAATATTTTCGTATGAAACTAGATACGAGTACATCTAAGGATTTGTTGATCTCAACAGTAACTTTTACAAATGTATGTGAGTATGTGCATAAATCACAAGCCTTTTTTTAAAAAAAAATCATATTTGAATTCAAGATATTTCTTCAACAATTATTTTATTCAATTGATTTACTCTAGTTTGCTTACTTATGAAATAAAACACTTCAATTTATTGTATTTTATTTTATCAAACACTGTTTATTCCACTTTTTATAACGGTATAACCCGGTATAAAATAAGGGTTATACCATTACAAAAAGTGGAATAAATTGTGTTTGATAAAACATATTGCAATGTCTTTAAATATCCACAATGTTAATGCCTTAACTATAAATAATATACTTTAATTTAATTAATTAGTAGTTGTTATTTTATAATAATTTAAAAACGTGTTTCTATTAAATTATATTACACTTACGTTATATATGTTACAGTATAATTTGAATTTTAACTGTCATGGTGGCAATTATTACAACCAATCATAACGATACTCAAAATGTGAGAAGTAAAAACTAGATTGATTCTTTTTTTATAAAAATTGGTTTCCAATGGGAATATAACCTTAATCTTCCGTGTTGGAGACAAGTATTTTACCAACTAAACGATGGAGTTCGTCATAAATTTGTTTTAAATTCAAATATTATATTATTATAAACTTTAGTTTATTATATCAAAAGGTTAAGGGTTGTTTCTGCATTTAATGTTCTTTCTCCCCAGCTAACCTATTCCTTTTAAGTTAAGGGGTTCAATGCAGCGTTCCTATGTAATGAATATAATATTGCTGATAACAATTGATTTAAATTATAGGTTTACCTAAAAAGAAAGTTGGAAATTTAAAGATAATTATTTACCAGTCTTCCCCTGCCGATAATACCGAATGATTATATACGCGTGAGCATGCACGGGGGTGCGTGCGTGTGCATGCTAATGTGCCGATAAGGTCCCAAAATCTAGGTCATTTTCTATTTCGTACACGATTTTTATCTTTTCCTCCATCCCCCATAGGATATTACCCGAATCGTATTTCTTAAAAATATTATTAATTGGGCCAATTGATTATATACTTACTTGTTATAGCGTATACAGGTAATATATAAATGAATTATGTGTTAACATAAGTTGTGTCCGTTTTTTTTTCAAATTTAAAAATGAGCACCAAAAGTAAAATAAAATGGTAAAGGTTATACGTCATTCGAAAGAAAATTTCTGTTCTACAAGATTGTGTAATTGCTTTTACGTTACATAAATATATTATTTTACTTGATTACAATCCTTCAAAATGGAATGTTAAGTACATGAAAGTGAGCATTTTCGACACCACTCACTGTTCGCGTTCAATCGAGGGAATAAAGCTGCCAAAGCTGCTCGCGATATTTGCGAAGTGTACGGTGAAGATGGTATGAATCAAAGGACAGCTCGTCGATGGTTTTTGCGTTACAAAGATGGTAATTTCCACCTGAAAGACATGGAGCGTTCCGGACGACCAGTGGACTTCGATTAGGACCACTTAAACCATATTATTTATGAAGATCCCCTTCAAACCACCGTATGATTAGCTGAGAAGATGAATTGTAGTCACATAACTGTATACCGCCATCTTAAATCAATGGGAAAAGTCCAGAAGTTCGGCGCTTGGGTTCCACATGTTTTGAATCAAAACAACAAAAATCAACGTTCGACAATTGATCTACCTGCTCCAAAAAAAACCTATCCTGCAAGCGACATGGCATAATATGTATGTATGCACATGATTAAGAATTGATTTTTTAAAATCTAACTTCGATAATATATAGTACTTGGCATGCTTTAAGAAGCGACTGTAAAAACTTTTAATTTCTAGTCAGTAAAATAACGAATTTCATTCCTGATTTTTATTTTCCTTTCCTCTCCACCATCGCTTCCTTACCTTTTGATTGATGATATCTCGCTTTATATGAAAAATAATGTTCGAGTGATTGTCTGTCTTTGTGGGGTTCGTGGGCATATGCTCACATATGTTTTTATGGATAGTCATTTGAATGATTTATGCGACCACGTAACTTGCTTTATTTCCTTTTGTCTGGTTGGTTGGAAGAGATTGCCATAAGATTGCCGTAATCTGACAACAAGCCCGCCAGATTGTATTTGCAATAAAAGTGTTAAATAAATAAATATAATTTTCGTGTGAAATAGAAATGATTAAACTGCAAGCTCTAGTTTCCAACAATTTTGGTGTACACTTTTTCAAACTTCTTTTTTTAAATTTATTCATTCTCAAATCTATTGAATACAGTTAATATTACCATGCAGTGTTTTCGGTCAAAAGCGTCCACTATCTTCAGAACTTTAAAAAAATAACTTTGAGTTTCGCAGCAAGTTTATGAATAAGTCCTCAAGTAGAATATAGTACGCAACAGAAGTTGGAAAAGTCGGGTCCATAATCGATATTCTCGCTATTACCAGCAAATAAGTATTGGATACGAGTTGATTCGCGGTAAATATATTCCACAGTGACCGATTTACTTTCTTGAAGAGAATAATTTTCGCATTATGCCCATTCCCTTGGTACACTATTGCTCTATTCTACGAGAATTGACGGTAAAAGAAAACAAAATTTGTTATAAGTTTGATTATTCTGTGCATTTTTATTTTATTTTATGATTAATTAAATTGTTGAGAATTATATTGTATTTAAAATCTTTTATAAGGAATTAAAAATATGTATTCAATGATTAAAATCTGCAGGTTGTGAATATTTTTTTAGAGTATTTTTAAAATAAATTTTAGGTTCAGCTAAGTGTACTTTGATATTATTTTGCTTAAAATGTTGACATGTATACGATAATGAAAATTCAATCGTCTATCAGTTCCCGAAAAATTTTAAATATACAATAAAAAAATCCATTATAAATAATAAAGAGATGACTAATGTAATTTTCTTCTAAGATTGAGCGCGTTAGAAAGCACTCATCAAGGAACTTACATGTATACATTACTTTTTATTATATATAATTTTTTAATTTTTTTATTATGTATAACTTTCATTATTTTTTATGTTAACACATCTTGTATTTTTCAAAGTAATTAGGCTAAGGCTGTTTTGAAAAAAAAAATAATAAATATGGGGAAAATAGCCAAGACATTTTTAAACATATATAAACAAACATGACTTATTAATAAAACATAAAAATTTTAATAAAAAAATTAAAAAACTGAGTGGTGGGGTCCATTGGTGAAATTTTTTACATTATCATGTTATAATCAAGACTGTCTCACGCTTTCTCCGAGAAAAAATAAACAGATTTGCATATTACACCAGTAATAGTTTAGATAAAAATATTTTTAATGCCAAAAGAGATTGACTAGATAAAAATGTCTTACTTAAAATGGAATGTATTTGAGACATTCCTTTAATTAGAATGATACAGAGAAATATTCGTCCTTGATGAGAATCTGTTATTTAAATGGTGCTTTATACATTGCCATTTTATCATTATACTATAGTATAAAATTATGTTAAAAATTTGAACGAAAAATTAAAAAAATTTCGAGATGTATTTAAGTATAAGTAAAAATAAAACAGCTTTAAATAACCTAAGTATGGAATGAATCATGTGAAGGATGCGTGTCAAAATAGAAAATTCTGTCGCCTTGTTCTCTCTGCCTAACCCGACAGGGATGTGGCGTTAAGGTATGTATGTGTGTAACTCTCATTGAAATATTTTCTTTGGGTCATAAAACCACCAACACATCCGATGAAACATGATCCCATTTTTTTTTTTTTTTTTTTTATTAAACAAGTAAATTACTATACAAACATTTGTCAAGGCTATACCTATATACAAATTTATTACTTAACTAATCTTAATTATATGTTATAATTTATGAACTTATTTAAACTTATTTTCCTACATATCATTTTATTTTATTTATTCAATCTTAATATATGAGATCTTAGAAATAATCAACACCTACATACTACTTATAACTAGATCAGTTAGACCTCAAAAATGTTAACAAACGTAATAAATCTGGATTGTTCCGACTGAAGAAGTTCTTGGGATATAAGATAGAAAACACGTGTCGTGATGATAAATATAAGTGAAATAATAAACTAAGTTTTATATGTTTAGTTATATCAAACCCATCAATTAAATTTTAAATTTGAAGTTCCAATTTAAAATTAAAATAAAAATGAAATTATTTTATAAAATATTTGAAACAAATACACAAAGTTTTAAACATTTTTTTAACAAATACGTCTAACTTTTTATATTTGTGACTTAAAAATTCTTTTTATATCAAAAGTTTCATGAAATGTATTTTTCTGCTTCCTAGTTATATTTTATTTCGAAATCAAGATAATATTGTAAGTTTGTTAGTATGTTATAAAATATTCTTGAAATATAGGAGTTACTTATTTATTTAGTAAAAATGTGGTATAAATATTAATTATCCATATGTTGTACTTCAAACTTAGTTTTGAATAAATTTAAAATATTCAAAAACCGCTTTAAAACTCACAACAATTAAACACTTTCATATATTTTTTTTAAATTATAGCTTAAACAAAACAAAAAATATAACCAGCATTCAAGGTACGAGAAATTGTAGCTTAAACAAAACCAAAAAAATTAACTGGCATTCAAAGCACGAAAAATTATAGTTTAAACTAAACAAAAAAAAACTAGCATTCAAGCATAGCACGTGACAAAGGCGAAAAAGGAATATGAAATGTGAATATTTTCTCTTTCTGCCACTCCAATTAGAAAATTACAAAATGATGATGATGCTGTTTTTTATTTAATTTAATCACAAAAAATATGAGACGCGAATAAGCGTTACTCGTGAATCAGTTGTACTTTACAATAATCTTTCATTCTTTTCCCCTGTTACAATACTTTTCTTTTTCTTTCTTCCAGCTCAACAAAATCACAAGTTATGCAGTGGGGGAAGTTGCCATCAATCATCTGACCGAAATGGGAAAAAGCTTCGTATGGTGAGAGAATTTTCCAGAACACGTGGAATTAATTGGAATAATAAAACGCACGTTTATGGAGAAAAGTGCTACGCGTTAACATAGAAACGTTTCAATTCCTGAAAGTTTTCTTAGCTGAAAGCTGTCACGTTCATAAGGTTTGATGGCACATATGATATAATATTATTACTAGTTAAAATAATATCAGTGGAAATAATTCGAATAAATTTTAATATTATATCAAGAAATTATAATCCAAGTAATTGAAAGTAACTTGGAGTAACTAAGAATCTTATTAAATAACAATTCTTTTTAAATCTAAATTATTATATTTTAAGAGTACAGGACAACGTTTTTTTATTTTATAAATAGATGTTATTAAGAAGCGCAGAAAATCAACTGTTAAATAACTGGAACAATTATAAAGTGTTCAAATTAAATGAGAACATCTATAAATTTCTTCGAATAAAATAGGAGAATTGCAAATTTTCTCGAATGAAATAGGAGAATTGCAAATTTTTTTCACTAAATAAATCCAATAATAAAAAATTTAAAAATACTCATTAATAATAGAGAAAACTTTTGAAGCGTTTAAGACTGACAAAATTGTGCGATAAAATGTTTTTATTGGATAATTAATTTAAAAAATAAAGTTAGTGACGGAAGTGAACTATTAATTTTGATAATACGATGGTGTGATGTTTAAAAGTGTAAAATAAGCAAAGTCGTGGTGTTAAATGCAATAGTTATTTGATGTGTGTAAAATAGGCGGACTCGGAAGTCAGCTGCCATGGCCACGAGGCGAAGAAGATGGTCACATCCGGTGACTTCACACAGCTTTGGGCTGACCAGGCTGAGGATTTTCTTTGCCATCATTTTCCAGTATTACTATGTGCTGGCGTCGACGTCTCTACCCCTTAGCGAAGGTAAGTGTTTTTAAAATTTCATTTGACTTTCGTCTCCACGAACAATTAGTTCTGCAAATGGGGTGTTTAAAATAATCTTTTTTTAAATTATTTCTTCAAACAACGTGTCAATAATTGATAAAAGGTAATGCTTTCCACATTTGATTTGTGACGTTAGAGGGTTTTTTCTGCAATTTTAATTTCATATACGAGTATATATTTAAAAAAAATTATTAATTAAGCTGACCTACACGAAAAGTGAAAACTGAGCTGCACAAAAAAAGGGTTACGTTCTTTATCGTCATCATCCTGCCGTGTTGTTCATGACCAAGTATCGTGACTCCCATGATAGCCTCTGACGTCTCCTTTTCATCCGTCCTTGCACTCCACGGCTTGCAGGACAGTCTTTAGGGTAATCCAGTCCAGGGTCTCACTTAGTCAGTCCAGCCCATTGGGATTTTTCCTCTTGTGTGTAGTCCTTCCACGCCTCTAGTAACCATAGACCTCTCCAAACTTGGGTACATTTCCTTGGCCACGTGAAATGTACCCAAATAATCGAAGGAATCATCGAAGGCATATTGTCGGCAATGTCACCGTGGAAGGCATATTGCTCTTCCTATATACTTGAAAACAATACATACGTCAAAGTTGTGTAAATTTTATGTTTATGAAATTATATCAAATAATTTTTTTGATTCATAAATTAAAAGCAATTTTTTAAATAAGTAAAAAAATAAGAAGTAACATTTATTATTAACTATTTACTACCACTCTGTAAAAGAAATCTTTTGTAATGCAAAAAGGAACAGGCTTGAATCGTTTAATTTACAATAGTAAATATATGTATTCAAAATCAGACTGCTTAACAGAAAATACACAACACGAGATTTTGTTTGTAAAAGTGAAGTATTTTTTAAAATTAAATGTTAAATAAATTTATAGAAAAAAAAACGCTCTCCAGATTGAAAATACAAACTAACATCTGAACATGCACATTGTGGTAAATTTTCTCTATAAAATCAAATCACGTTCGGTAGTATTGAAAGTACACAGAACGAAATGCATATAAAAGTTAACCAATATGGGTTAGGGGATGAATACAGTACAATAGAATATAGGTAACGGAAAGGGGATGAAAGGAGTGAAGGGTGGAAAAAGGCTGTTGCTCCAGGCGCTGAAAATTGCGGATTCAGAGAGAATTCCAAATTGTGAAAAAATGCACTGAAAAAGCACATCCGTACAATATTGGCTTGAAGGGCTTTTTGTTGAATGGGAGAGAGCTACTTTAAAATGATAGCGAAAAATTCTTTTATTGGTACGAAATTATTTGGAATATGAAAAAAATAGGTGTTGCATGAAATTACATACATTTTTTCGTATTTAAATTAAAAAATGAACGAATTTAAATTAAAAGAACGAATGATTTTTAGTAAAACGAACGATGTAACGCCAAGAAAGGAACGAACGAACTAGTGTAAAAATAGTAAAAAAAAAACGTTTTTTAACCTATTCAGTAAGTCCAGTGCATTATCGTACGGCCGTGCGTCTCTTAATAAAATATAACTGGAGACATGTTAACATACTCATGAAATCCTGATATCGATATATTTTTTAATTAACTTTTTTTAGGAATATAAAACATCTAGAATATGGAAATTAAGTCATAAAAATGTAAGTTCATATTGGATGAGGATAAAAAAGGGATAAAAGTATTTTGAAGAGGTTAATTTGATGTAAAATGTATTGATGAAAGTTAGTAAACCAAACGCAAACGAAATACACCTGATTTAAAAAATAAATTAAAAAATACGCACGAAACAGGTGAACCTTTTAGAGTAGTGACGTGACGATACAACACGAGATTCTTTTATAAATTTTCTTGGAATAAACCACTCCAGAGAACTTTATCCGTTGGAAGAATCTGAGCATGCCGCAGCTTCCAGACGATTCCAGAAGTTGTCTAAGAGCATTAATGTAAGCCACCCTAAACGTTTCCACTAGCTTGTAGTGTCTATATTATGTTTAGACTTTGTAGAATAACTCCCTAAATATGCGTATATGAAATGATTCTTTTGTGAGTACTTCATATAGAAGGAAGCTTATAAATAAATATTCTGGGTCACTGATCAATATTGCGTGTACAATTTTAAAATTTGCTGAAATGATTGTCCGCCCATAATTTTACTTTAGTAGTTACTAAAATACTTTTGTAGACTATTCAAATAAAAGCCGAAAGTTTTGATAAAGTTGCTTTTATTTTAAAATGATTATAGGTATCCAAAACCTTGTCTTTAATTTATTAAATTTAAATTCTGTTTGAAAAAAAAATTACTTAAATTTGTGTAAGAAACACTTAACTTATATATGTATTTGTTTTGTAATATTTTTTACTCTGTCAATTATGGGTTCGAGTCCCGAGTTAGCGCACCCTTGGGGAAAGTTTGCTCTCTAAACGGCGCTATAGAAATTGTAATTTTATCATTATTAATTTTGATGTACGGTTGTGATATTTAAACGATTACATGTAATATATTTTCACTTGGCGATGACGGAGACCAAGTATTCGATAAATCTTAATGAGATAAAAACGTATCCAAAAGCTTCTTCATCTTAAGTTTAATTATGAAAAAGCACACGAGTATTTATCGTGAAAGCTACGGTACAGTCATTTGAAATTAACGATCAGGATTTATCAATCAATTTGTTGATTCTTCTAAAACATAATAAATAGTTTGTATAAAGTTGATATCAGTAAACCATCCGTCAGAGGAATCTTTATGGTGATTATATACTCGTATTTTAAGTTGTGCTATTTTTTTTATTTCCTTAAAATAAACGGTCGATAATGTTTAATGTCTTTGGGATGAGAATCAGAAAGAGCAATGCAATAGAAGGAGAAGACGGCAAAATACTATTCGAAAATGACCAAATAGGAGAGAGATGGAAAAGATATCTCGAAATGCTGTACAATGGCAAGGGAAATATTGACAGTGAAGCATTGATAGAGAGAGAAAATGAGGTAGACGCGGATGATCTGGGAGACCCAATCATTAGAGAAGAGTTCGACCTCACACTGAAAAACCTCAAAAACGGGAAAACACCCGGAATCGATGACGTTCCGGCCGAACTAATTAAGGCAGCAGGAAAAGGAATCACAGATGCCCTGTTTAAAATGATACAGACAATATATAAGACCGGAAAGATACCAGAGGACTTAGAGAAATGCCTAATTGTCACATTACCAAAGAAGGCAGGTACGACAAAATGTGAGCAACACAGAACTCTTAGCCTAATATCCCATGCCTCAAAAATACTGACTAATATCATTCTAAAGAGAATTGAACTAAAAGTAGAGAACATCCTTTCCAGAGACCAGTATGGCTTCAGAAGAGGTGTGGGAACCAGAGAAGCAGTACTGTCTCTACGAATACTGCTAGAAAATAGAATAAGAAGAAACCAAAACACATACATCGCATTCATATACCTGGAGAAAGCTTTTGACAAAGTAGAATGGAAAAGACTCTTCGAGATTTTGAAGAGAATTGATATCAAATACAGAGATAGACGTATAATCCAGGCGCTATACAAGAATGAGGCCACTATAATCAGATGTGACGAAGACACAAAGAAAGCCAATATAAGACAAGGGGTAAGGCAGGGATGCTCTCTGTCACCTGTTCTTTTTAACGCCTATATACAGAGCGCGATTGACGACTTGAGAGAGAGAATGAGTCACAGAGAAGGTGTAAAGATACACGGGTAAAAGGTGGACATGATAAGGTTCGCTGACGATATTGCTATGGTTGCTGAAAGTGAAGAGGAACTACAAGAGGCCTTAACAACTATGGAAATCATTCTTCAAAATAACTACAGTATGAAGATAAATAAAGACAAAACAAAGCTGCTGACTGTAGGCCGAGTGCAGCACCAGATGAGAATAGTGATGTCGGGTAAACCACTAAAGAACACCAAGGAGTTTGTCTACCTCGGGAGCAAAATAACATGGGACGGTCGGTCCAAGAGCGAGGTCGACAGCCGTATACATCAGGCTAGACTTGCATTTAATAAAAGGTCGAAAATAATAGAATCAAATAATATAGACCTTAAACTGAGAATACTCCTCATCAAGACCTATGTATGGAGTATCTTGATGTACGGCTGCGAGACATGGTGCCTATCCGAAAGAGATAGACGAAGACTAGAGGCTTTTGAGATGTGGTCCTATAGAAGACTATTAGGAATTTCCTGGAGAGACCGCATCACAAATGAAGAAGTTCTCCAACGAATCGAAGGAGGAAGGCACCTGCTCAGGATCCTGTCCGAAAGGCGTGCAAGATGGATCGGTCATATAATACGACAAGAGGGTCTCTTGCATGCCATAATGGAGGGCAAGACCGAGGGGACAAACTCTAGGGGACGCCCACGCCGAGAGTACCTGGAGGACCTGTTGGTGGACGTGCGCTGCTCAACATACACAGACTTAAAAAGAGCCGCACAGGACAGGGGGGAATGGAGGAGAAGAGTTCAAATTGCTGCAAACCAGTCTTAGGACTGCAACCACGAAAAAAAAAATGTTTAATTAAATGTACATATTTAAATTATTCTTTTTCATTTATAGTGAGTTACTAAAAAAAGTGTGTAAACAACATCAACATGATCATTCAAATCTATTATCAGAAGCACATACATTCCATCACATAGATAAGCATACGACAGGCCAAGGCCCAGATGCTTCTTAGGATTCTGAGAAAAAAAACAACTCTCACTAAAAAAAGTAGTACAAATATTTTTTTTAGAATCAGAGATACACAAAGCCATAGGTAAAAACAAAAACAGATGCGTGAGACTCTCGCGCGGTAGAACATAAATTTAGGAAAAGTTGATTTTATGCATTGCTTTTTTTTCCATTTTTTAACGATTTTTATTGTATTTATTTTAGGATTAGGAAATAGTATTGTGGAATTTAATTCACGAAAATCTCTCTTAATTAAATAAAAATGGTAATGTGGAATTTAATTCAAGAAAATCTCTCATAATTAATTAACAAAATATTTATTATTTTATTTTTAATAAAAAAATAATAATAATTTTAATAATAATATAATACACTTAATAATATTAAATTTATATTTTTTAACATTAAACATATTAATATTTTTATGATATTTTTTAATTAATTATTTTAAAGTAATAATTTATTTATTATTTATTATTAAAAATAAAAAATAAATATATTTGTTATAAACTTAATAATACACTTAATATTAATTATAATTAATAATAAATAATTATTAATATTAAAATAATTAATAATAATTTATTAATAAAAAAAATATTTAATAATAATTAATATTTTATTAATAATATAATACACCGTTTCACTTTTTGAGACGTTCAGGCCAATTTGCCCTACCGCGCCTATAGAAATTTCACAAATTACACACATAATTCATCCACTTAATACACATAGAAAATTACTATAACATGAATCGAAATCTTAATTATGGTAAAAATATCAATAAATTATCGTTACATTTCAAATATCAAAATTAAACCGATATATAGAAAAATTAAACCGATATCCGATATTTCAAAAGATATCCAGGTTTAGTGGTATCTATTTATATTTAACTAGTATTGAAATGAATTTATTTATAAAACAGATGGAGTCGTAAATGACAGTTATAACTAACTTCAAATCTCTGACTGTAAATCATTTAAAACTTTTACTGAAAAAAATATTAATACAATTTAATCAGAAGAAAATGTTAAAAACTTTCTTAACTCAAGTTATTGTACAGTTTTAGACTAACTGGAATACTTAATAAGGCAATTCCCTAACCCGCACACCCGACTGACCCGCTCCAGTGTCGTCGATTGCCGGACAATTTCTCCAAAAACGGCATGGTACGTGGCCTATTGATTTTGCATTGATACTTTTATCGCTGATTTTCCGCTAGATTCTTTGCAAGGTCTACCCTAATCCAGCCATTTGTACAGGGATATAGAGTGAGACCGACCCTTATTTGCAGCTTTGGTTACTAAAACGGGGTTTTTATTATCGAAAAGCCCTTAACTGGGTTTTAATTCTTGATTCTATTTTCAAAGTTACGTGACGTTGAAAAAACGCTTTTTGGTTTTTTAACTAAAACTTTACCGAATAAGGTACATTTGATCCTAAAAATCAGCTTAAGCGATATACGTATGCTTGCCCCAATATAAGTTGTAATAAATGAAATTATCAAATTATTCCTTTGTAAAAAGTGTCGACTAACTAAAAATGTGTGGAGAGATCATAGCATTTAATTCAATCATATCAAAGCAAAGCTAGTGAAAACTATTTTCTTACCTATATAATATATTATTGAATGGGGCTGAAACATGGATATTAAAAGCTCGAAAAAGTTTAAGAATCGATTTTTTTTGAGGTGTGGTGTAACATATGTGTTGGACACTGAGAATTCTGTAAACGACCAGAATAACGAACTAATCCATATTCCAGGTCTCCATACTTAAAAAAAAATATGGGTTCCAATGGTCAGTGATTTCGCAACTTCCAGGCTAGAAGACAGACGAAGTTTTTATTAATTTACTGTTATCTATTTTAATAATTTTCTAAACAGTTAAGTGTTTCTTGAATGAAACAAAAATCACGAAGTAACATAGAAATGATAATTTGTTTTTATCATTTAATGATACTTCAAAAAAAGATATTCAGATTTTTAATTCGAAAAACTTCTAAAATTATTATTTGATTATCCATGTCATATTGATGTAACTAATTAACACTTTGATAAGCTTTTTTTATATATACGTCTTAATAAATTAACTATATTTTTTATATTTTATTTATTTATAATTTCAATCTTGGGTTTGCCTTCCAATTTAGAAGAGCCTCTGTTAAATGAAAGTACTACTTAGAACATCAGCAATGAAGGTCCTGGGATGTATGACAGATAAAACCCGTCGAGACAGAATATGAAATAAGAAGAATGTGTAAAACTAAAGACATCCTGATATGGAGAAGGCAGAGAATAGGTGGGGTCAGGTTTAAAGAATGGATAAAACTATTCTTTAAACCTGATTCCCGTATAATTTATCATGGTGACTTCATAAAAAGCTGACAATCTGACAGACCACGTTAAAGATAACTGGAAGTCCACATCTCAGGAATAATAATTAAGAAAAAAACAGATTAAGAATCTTCTGCAAGAAGAAGAATACGAATCTATTATTTTTAGTTGGATCACTAAATAAATTATTTCTTAAGTCAATTAAACTACTTTGCTTTTCAATAATTATAAATTGATTGGTTTTAATATTATAGAAATACATTTTTAAACCACTTAACACGAAAATGTGAATAAAAATTCTACAAATTAAACATGCATAAAAGTGACAAACCTCTGTCCGTTTAGATTTTTTGACAATGCCTGTCACTTGAAATTAAATTTGCTGGGAAAGATTGTATTCAGGTTTAGGTATTTAATCAACCTGTTTATTTAATTCACATATCTCTTTATTTTAGAACACGTTTTACATTAAAGGTTTAAACTAATAATGTTTGGGAAATATAATGATTCCTTGAATTATTTGTTTTTCAAAAGATCAGAAACAAACGAATTACATGGGCTTATTTTCAACACGTGCTCTAGTTCTAATACTGATACAAACAAAACAATATATAATATAATTACTCTTTCAGCGCAGCCGTCATGTGAACGCTTTGAAACCTTTGTTCCTAATCAAAGCTTGTGGCCTTGTCACCAAATTTATTGAAACACGTGCAATGTTCGCACTTCCATTGCAGGTACAATCATTGCAAATTCAGAGTGGCATTTATTACCATAAAGGAAACTAAACTGAAGCCTTTATTGTTTTATTTAACATAGTTATTTAATAAGGTGTGGTAATTAGTTAAATCGAGCCAAAAATAAAATTAGTTTCTTTTAAGAAACTGTCTATATTTTCTGGAGTAAAATGTTCGTATAAAATGTATGTGACAAAATTGAGTATGTAAGTGCTTAGGATTTGTGTGAATGTTTCATTATAATGAATTTTTCATTATAAATTTATTGATTATGAATGTTTCATTATAAATTTCTTTGTTACTTAAATAATTGTAAGGAGACTAACAAAGTAACTGAATATGCAATTCCACAAAGCCAAGCCGAAATCTATGATACAAAATATGAGTGTATCAATTGTATTATGTTCCATTTCTGTTTCCGAATGTACCACTTGTTACTATACGGACTTACTGCTACCTAGTTATTTCTTCCAGCTAATTAAAAATTTACAAAATGGTTTAAGGGAAAAGAAACGAGATTCGAGCATTTTTGTGTTATATCAGAAATCGAACGAAAATCATCGGTTTGGGGTAACACGATCTACAAATTAAGCCAAGGAGGTCGTGTTTTCTGATATTTTAATTGTTAATCTAATATTTTTTTATTATATAAGTGTTTGCATATTTTTTTGGATTGAATAGTTTACTACCTTCAACGACTTCCTTGGTCTTGTTGGTAACATACTTGTTTACTTATCTGGGGGTCGAGGATTTGAATCCCGTTTGAAAAAAAGAATCCTAGGCTTAACTCAAGGTCTCTGTAAAAATAATCTAGTTCTTCTTCTCCCTGGCTCCATCCCAACTCATTGTCTGCGAAGAGTGTTGGGGTCAGCTCTCCTCGTCCTCAGTTTGTATGCTCCTCTGTCCCAGACTACGTTCCCCAAGTCGTGCCTCTGCATCAGGTTATCTTTTTGCACCACCCATGAATTCTTTGGTTTTCCTCTGGTTGTTATTCGAGGAAGATTCATGAAGATTGCCTGGTTCACAATGTGATCGGGTTCTCTGCGTCCAACGTGCCCATACCATCTCAATCGCCTCTCTTCCATCTTGCTGTTGATGTCTGTAACACCTAGGCTTCCACGAATGCGTAAGCTTTTTATTTTGTCTCTTAGGGACACACCAGTTGACCATCTTAGCATGCGCATTTCAGCAGTTTCTAGTTGCCTAGAGTAAGAGTTATACATCGTCCAGCATTTGGAGTCATAGAGGAGTGCGGGTTTGACAATCGTTTGGTATAATTTTCCTTTTAACTTTACTAGCATTTTCAGATCACATAGAACTCCCGGCATTGATCTAAACTTCATCCATCCCACATTAATTATATGTGTTACATCTGCTGCACATCCTCCATCGCTATGGATGAGTGACCCAAGATACTTAAAGGAGTCACGATTTGGTAATGTTTCTCCATACATTTGCATTACGGGAGTGACAGCATTTGTGTTCTCGAATGGTAGGTACAGATAATCTAGTTGTTTAAAATAAATCATCATACACCAATACGGCCACCAGGTTGTACTGTTTACAACAAAAATATAATACGCTCTATAATACAACACAATACTATCGAAAAAAAAATTTCAATACTTTAAAAAACAAATACTTGAAGCAGTCCGCTTTTGTTCAGAAAGTATTCTTTGTCCTTTAATCAATCCCCTTTCTCAGGTAAGAGATTGAATTTTCCCTACTGAAGCAATTATCGTTACTTTTGTTAGCTGAGCACACATTTCGTCTATTGTTTTCCTTTCAAAATAAAAAGAACCGAGGCTTTATGTTGGTATAAGGGCTAAATGGTCAAACACTTAACCCAGAAAAAAAATTACCCTCGCTTTTAAAGTAACCAAACATTACATAAGTACTATCGGAATTTTAATCAACGTTGGCATTAAAGTTAAGTAAACCGTTATTTAAGGATTTAAAGAAAGCAGATTATCGTTAAATAAAAATAATAAAAAAAAAAAAAAGACCGTAGGATACACATAGAAAGGATATATATTTTTTTCTTTGGAATTAAGGTTCAAATTATTTAATGTAGCTACAAAATTGTGATTGCTACAGAGTAAGTTAATAATATTAACAGCTATCAAATAATGTTAGATACGCAGCATCGTTGGTATTCTTTAAAAAGTTAATTAAAAACAAACAAAAAATATCACCTTTGTTTTGTTTTTAAATTTATGAAACAATGGTCAGTTGGACGAGATTGATACTTGGCAAAAATGCGTCATATTATATTCTGTACAATGAAGTATTGGATAAATAAATATCTATATGAATGGGTTTAGGTACGTCTTTGTGGTCATCTGCTTTCGCGAGAATTAAATAATAGCACGATGTTGATCATCATTTTTATTTTGGGGTGTTGATTGCCACTTCAGTACCGTAACTCGAAATGATATATAAGAAATCTTCGTTATTGAGTGAACCTGAGTATACCTTATTTTTTTCTCCTTTCGTGCCAAATGAAATCGTATTACTAGAATGATTCAGATTTTAAAAGAAAAACATGTGAAAAGTTTTAAAATATAGCGTATGAATAACGAAGTGGACTGTTATTTGGTTAATCATCTCCCATCGTTTGGTCAATGTTTGTGATATGATTTGATAGTACAAAGATAAAACAAAAATAAATAGTATGATTTCTCAATACAAATCTTTGTACTTTTTTCTGTATCGTGACCTCAATGCTAATATAGTCAAGCCATACTGAAACTATGATTTGTCAATACAAAATCATTGTATTTTTTTCTGCATCGTGACCTCAACGTTGATAGTCAAGGCATACTGAAATTTTGATTTGTCAATACAAAATCTTTGTACTTTTTTCTGCATCGTGACCTCAATGTTGATAGTCAAGGCATTCTAAAACTATGATTTGTCAATATAACATCTTAATACTTTTTTCTGCATCGTGACCTCAATGCTGATAGTCAAGGCATACTGAAACTATGATTTGTCAATACAAAATCTTTGTACTTTTTTCTGCATCGTGACCTCAATGCTAATATAGTCAAGGCATACTGAAACTATGATTTGTCAATATAAAATCTTAATACTTTTTTCTGCATCGTGACCTCAATGCTGATAGTCAAGGCATACTGAAACTATGATTTGTCAATACAAAATCTTTGTACTTTTTTCTGCATCGTGACCTCAATGCTGATATAGTCAAGGCATACTGAAACTATGATTTGTCAATATAAAATCTTAATACTTTTTTCTGCATCGTGACCTCAATGCTGATAGTCAAGGCATACTGAAATTTTGATTTGTCAATACAAAATCTTTTTACTTTTTTCTGCATCGTGACCTCAATGCTGATATAGTCAAGGCATACTGAAACTATGATTTGTCAATATAAAATCTTAATACTTTTTTCTGCATCGTAACCTCAATGCTGATAGTCAAGGCATACTGAAACTATGATTTGTCAATATAAAATCTTAATACTTTTTTCTGCATCGTGACCTCAATGCTGATAGTCAAGGCATACTGAAATTTTGATTTGTCAATACAAAATCTTTGTACTTTTTTCTGCATCGTGACATCAATGCTGGTAGTCAAGGCATACTGAAACAATGATTTTTCATTACAAAATCTATGTACTTTTTTCTGCATCGTAACCTCAATGCTGATAGTCATGAGGCATACTGAAACTGCTATACGTCGGGTGCACTCTTCTCTAGTCGGTATTCCACTATCTGCAGAACCTCTTAAAAAGATAAGCTCGTAGCACTCTTTATTTGGTCGTTCGAGGGCACAGTTGATCTACGTCGCTCCTGCAGCCCTCCACCTACACTGATATTACAAATATTTATGCAATGTCAGAGTAGATAGAGGGCACAACCATGATAATCGATTTAAAAAAAAGTGTATTTTAAATTTGAACAAAACACATTTTTAAATTGTCACTCTAATTGAAGTCCATATTGTCTGGAAAGCTCAACAACAAACCATCCCGAGCCTATTGTATCCACGTGGACAAATTATTTGTGAGGCCCCGTGTAGCCTTAGGCACCCCTAATACGAATAATTTATAAGTTATTTGAGAAGTAAAATATTATAATTCAACAAATAAATATTTTAAATCTGCAGAGATAATTTTTACAAAAAAAAACGCTAGACCACAAAAAGTGTGTACAGCATTTAAAATAAAGTAATAGATGTGATCATCAAAGACAAAGGTTACAGTATGTATTGAATTTTTATGTTATATTATGTATTGAATTTTGGATTTCCCTTTAATTTCCAACATCCTTTCTTTTTTCCTTCGATTGAAACTTTACTTTTATCGTTGTTATTTATATATTTCATGTAATTTGTAGACATTAATAATAATTCGATTCTTTTTTGTAACTATGTCATCATTTTTAGTGCATTTTTTGTTTCTATTATATAATGGTTTACTCGCAACATTGCTTTTTGAAATGTATGACAGAACCATACTTAATTTGCGATGAATGTGAATTTAATGCTGATGTACTAAATAAGATAAAAAAGAACACCATGAGATGCTTTGAATGAAAAAAAAACAAAAAAAATATATAGTTCAAATGTCAGTTGTACTAAGTTAATGATATTTTGAAAGAAGGAAATGTCAGAAGTAAGAGAAACCGTAGAAGTCATATAAGAAGGAGCATGAATGTAGAACAGGTGATATATCTTTGAAGAAAAAGGAACAATTATCTCGGCCTACCCTAATGGAGAAATACTGTGACGGGTTGTAGGTATTTTTGAACCGCTATATAATTTTGTCAGTCAGATAATATAAAACGAAGTATTTAATAATAAAATACATACATATCCTTATATCCTTGACTACGAAGTGAAACTTTTTTCATGCTATTCAAGGAGCCAACACAGCGCGGGGTTCAAACCGTTGCCAGGGAATAATAATATTTTTCATGAAATTAAACCTCATTGCTCTAATTGTAAAGGTTTAGTCCTACACTGTTTATTCCACTTTATATAACGGTATAACCATACCGGTTTCAAGGTTTTCTCCTCATCATCAGGGGAGCATAAACAATACTAATTATTAAATTACAGTATTTTAAACGTCCACAGGGTTAATGCCTTAACTATAAATAACATAACCAAGATTCCAATTTGATTTTTACTCAATGCTTATTTTACACAAGAAATATGGTAATTTGCTCACCAGGGTGTACCGTGTACAACCCAAGTCTTATAAAATTCAATATTGTCTCCTAGTCACGCTTTCAAAGATGTCAACATTATTAATTAAAAAAAATTGATGGGTGCCCTACGACTGAATAAACGATTATTCGTTTTAGAGCTTTCAATGTTTATTCAACAAAATATCGTGTAATGTATGAGCACGCTTTGTTATGCGGGGTGCTTTACTCTTACCTGGTCCTTTTCAGGAGTTATAAGCCGCTTCTGGATAAAATTTATTTTCACGTTTGCTGAATAGTACTTAACCATCTTTATTAAGGGTTATTGCACGCACAAAGGGTTAAAATTGGAAATATAAAAGGGTTGAGAGGAAATTGAAACTAGTATATGGACTTTTTTCTCACGCACTCGCTCTCTTGATTTATAAAAAAATAGCAATTCCTTAAAAATAAAGTAAACTTACGAGTATATTAACACAGCTAGAAGGGATTTTATATAATTGAAAATTATATAAGGTTTAAAATATTTGTTAAAGTATACAGCGTTGATAAAAAATAATATGATAGTTTGGTTATACTCGTATACGTTGATAATTCCACAAAAAAAATATTAAGAATTATCAATGCATTTGAATTAGGGGTGAATGGAATATTCTAAAATGTATTTTTGTGTATCCCTGCCATCTATTTAATCCTCTTATCTCTTCTTCTTAACGTTGTTTACCACGTTGGAGGCTGGTAATCATCAGGGCTATTTTGATTTTGTCTGCAGCTACCATGGGTTAGTGCTATAATGAAACCACTCTCTTAGGTTCTTAAGCGAGGAGTTCTTTTCTTATATTTTACTTTATTTTTCTTGAATCTTCCTCTGTAATACAACTTGTATGATTTTATATTTATTAACTCTCGCGAAATGCCCTAAGTATTCCAGTATTCTCTTCTTAATGCAAGTGAGTTCTTATTTGTTTTTGTCCATGCATTTGAGGATTCTATTGCTTTGACAGATTTTTTTCCTAATCAAAGAGGCTTGTTAGACGTCCTATGGAAAGACAACTCTTTTGCGTGTATATGTTCTCTTCGTCGCAGATTTTAGTATGGCTGGTTTAACAGGAACGATTTACTCTCATAAAATGCCTAAAGTATTCAAGAGTTCTTCTTTAAATGCAAGTGAGTACTTCTTTTTCTTTTTTCATGCATCTCAGGATCCTATTGATTGGACAGAAAATTTTCCCAATCAAGGATGCTGTACGTTCCATGGAAAGACAACTCTTTTTGCCATAGATTTTAGTAAAGCTGGTTTATAAGGAACAATTTTATTGATTAACTTTTCCTTTTCAGTGCACTAACAAATATTAAAATTAAGTATTGTGAAATGTAAAGACAAAAAAATTATGTAAGTTTATATTTAAATTCCCGATTAAATGACCTTAAGACGCCCGCTTGCTTAATATAAGAAGAAAAAAACATATAATTTAATATTCATTCATTAATTTGTATAGCAACCCTGAATTTATTCGGGTTGATGATACGCACATATTGAAGAACATAGCCGGATACAACAATGCCTTTGCCCTAATTCATTAAGTAGTTGGGTTCAGAACCACTGGAGTAGGCACAAAACTCGCAGTTCGTCATTCCACGTGCTGGCAAAAATACTGAAGGTAAAGGGGCAACAACACTCGCACAAAATTAGTATGCGCTCAATATTTAATATTATTAAACTGTATTCAATTGAAAAAAAATCTGGATTCTTCATTGGTTTTTGCACCTACTAAATAAATATTCATTTTTATAGCTTATGTTTCTGAACTAACCGAAATGAATATTTAAATATATATTTTAACTCACACGATTTTATTCGAATATTGAAAAAAATGCATATGCATAAAATATAAAAGCTCGAAAAAATGAAAAAATCCATTTATTCCCAAAAAAAACAAATCCCAGTCAAAATGCAAAGATTTGACATAGAATTGACTTATTTGGATTTTCCAATATTTTGATGGTTAGGGGAGAAACAGTAATTTATTTGTTGTCAAGTTATTGATATCGCTACTTTTTCATTCTTAGGGTTGTTTGTCTTGCGTAGTGAATTTTTCATTTCATCGTTGTTATTTTTCAAGTAGCTTTTTGACGGAAACGTTGACTCGAATACGTTAAAAAAAATTAACAATGAATAGTGGAAAACGTGACAATACCGAAGAAAATACTTTTATTTCCTTTATATTTTTAACCAATCAATTTTCAAATTATCATATGTTATTTTTTGTTAGTAATTTTTTAATTCCATTTCAGTAGTTTCAAAAACACTAGATCTAAATCCTATCAGCTCAGAAATATGCAACTGTGTTGGTATTTAAGCTTCCCTTATGCAGGTATTCTTCCTAGTAACATAGCTTACGGACACAGTAAGCAAACCATCAGGTACGACATTGGCTGAATGTTGCTTTACATGCATAGTTGCTGGTCCTGTACGCCAATTCTTCATCTTGAAAGGTTTTGTTTTGATTTACCCCCATGAATACTTAGATGATTAAGAAACCTCCATATGGCCCATATTAGGTGGTGTCCTATAGCCAGGCACTCTGACGGTTTTTTGATACTTAATTTCCATTCATTCATATTTTTCACCCTTACCCTGAAAGGGTCAAGGCTTCAACGCTAATACGACTATTTTTTATTCATCTGTTTTCTCCATTACCCTTAATACTTTTGCATAGAGCAGTTCAAGTTATTAACTCTCCTTTGTTAACTTTACAAAGTATGTATCGGACGATGGTTTAAAAAGTCCGTCAATAACTCTCGTTTTAGCTGACGATCTGCAACTATTTTCAACAAGTAATCAAGATATCTCAGCTTAGATCTCGATATATAATAATAATTATTATTATTACTATAACACATGACAAGAAATATACACAATTTGAGAAAAACAACAGGTTATTTGATTTGGACATATAATTTTAATGGATCTGGGTTTGTTGCCTTTCATTTGTCGTATCCCCAGTAAACTAGGCTTTTGCCTGTATCTCACTGAGGATATTTAGCATGAAAAAATAAATCGATACTTCTTTCCGATTTTTGATAACACAAAAAAACCCGTTGCACGCTCTCATCAACCTGACAAACAGTGACACTCAACTACAACTGGAAACATCTTGCGAAACTCAACTCCTCACACATTATCACTCCAGAAAGACCAAAAATATTCATCCCACAATATACCGCACACAATCATAAGAATAAAAATCAAAACAAATTCAAAACAAAAAAAAAGAAGAAAAAAAGAATGAAAAACACACAGAAACACAAAAACAACCAAAATTAAAACAACAAGAAGAGACCCACACTCACGAGCTCACATAAATCCTTTCCACTCGTCATTCATCCTGAAAGCCCAAGTACTCAAAATCCTATCGCAATAACAACCACGCTCCGATCGACTGACAATAAACTGATAATAAACCAAAAGTTTCATTTCTTGGACCTCACGCATTGAGCCCATTCTTACCCTTACTGTGATTCCTATGTTCTTCTGAGGTAGTTCATTTATGTTCACTGTATTCTTGGTCTAGTCTGAAAAAGTGTCGTGGCGCCTTACTCGCCTATCTGAGATCTGTATTTATGATTTGTCAGTAGACTTTTAATGGTAAGCATTAAGATCAGGAATGATAAACATTTTTTTTACATAATTTTCAGATTTGCTAAACATGTTTGTTTTATGTTTCTTCCAAACCGTTGTTCTTAACAAAGCAGTCAACATCATCTTGGGAGCGAATTAATTGCATTGAATAAATTATGATACGATTCCATTTTTCATGGTTAGTAGCATTTCTACTGTACTCGAAGTTTTAACTGTTGGTTATATATCTTACAAGGTATCTATCACATTGTTAATCTACCTTATGATCCAGATATTTCCATATTCCCTTCAATCCCCAGTCTCTCCATTGTATCTTACCGTGATAAAATATGGCCGAAGTATCTGATAAATTGCAGTTATATTTAAAAAATAAACGGTGTTGGATTTGTAGTTTTTTCCAGAATTAATAAATTTATTAAATGTACTTACCTGTTCATTATCATAATTATTATAAAACAACAAGAATAAAATTCACGAAATATTTTAATTAACAAACAAAGAAGACCATTGAGGAAATGTTAAATTGATCACACTTCATGGATAATAATACAACCCATCGTAATCTCTTGATGAGTTTTTGACCCGTATAAATAAAGAGGGTTATTGAGAAAATATGGATTGATCACGTTTTTTGGATAATAAGAGAATGCGTCGTAATCACTTGGTGGGTTTCGAATCCGTATACAAAAATAGGTATATTGATAAGTCTTTGGATTGATCACATTTCAGTGATAGTAAGGAAACGCGTCGTAATCTCTGAGTTTCTGACCCGCATTAGTAAAGAAAATCATTGAGGAAACATTGAATTGATCACATTTCTTGGATAATAAGAGTACGTGTCGTAATCTCTTGATGGGTTTGTGACCCGCATAAAAAAAATGGTATAATTTCAAAGAGAATATATACATAATTTTTCTCTTTCTATTTCGATAATATTATAACGTTTCAAAGGGAATGTTTAATTTTTGGGAAGTTTTCAAGGCTGTATATCCCTTAAACACCGACTTAATATCATACTTACGTTCAAATAAAATAACAGTATCAAAATAGTGAATCTCTCGTAAGCTTTCATCCTTTCTTAATATTAGATAAAGCTTGTGAGTCCCTAAATATAAATATTAGGAGCTTGATCAAAAAGTTTCAGTATTAAAATAACTACATTCTTTAAAAAAAAACATTGTTTTTATACAAATAATTTTGTAATTTTTTCAAGATACAAATATAAAACAAACCACTGAAAATTTAAAGATTTTTGTAATTGTCGAGTTACACGTATTTGAGAATATTTGTGTGTTGTATTATATTACTCTTTGGTTGTATACAGTACAAGCTAATATGCTTTGGTTGTATTCAGAACAAGCTAACAAGCTTTAGTTGTATGTATATAGTACAAGCTAATGAGCAAGCTAATGATTCCATGTGACAATCTCTTTTATCCTAACCTAACCTATGGTTGTATACAGTACTAGCTAATAAGCTTCCATGTGACAATCTCTTTTAACGAACCAGAAACATTTCAAAACAGATCTTAAGTGAAAACCACACTTAAACCCTTTTTTTAAATAAATCAAGGGGAATCAAACTCGCAACTTCTGAGATGAAAGGCAATTGTCTTACTTATTAGGCCATGGAGGCTATCACCAGCTTTTGTGTAGTAAGAAAGCTTGATAAAACCCTACGAATTAATGGAATCTTTCATTTAAAAATAAACTTTTTTTTTTTTTAATATCATACTCAACTGCACAAAATTATTTCTATTGGGCAATATTATCTAGCTTGAAACATCAATTTTTAAAATGAGCTACATTAAACTTGATAAACTTCATACACTGGTAAGACGCAAATTATTAAATGGTGACAAAGTAACCATGACACATTAAAACAATATAATTCAAGTATTTAAAAAGTCTCAAATAATTTATGCATAATTAAAATAAAATTTAAAAAAAATATATCATGTGCTTTTTCGGAAAATATATAAAAGCAAAATATAATTTAGTCCTAGAATTTTCTGAACATACTTTACGGACTTTCTTAATCCTGTAGAAAATTCTAAGCAAAGGAAAGGAAGCTTTTTCGTAAAGAAAGAATACAATATGGTCGAAAAATATGTTATTCCTTAGAAAATGTCAGACACGCACAAGTAAATATTTTGTGTTCTTTTTTCTGAAAATTTGTTGATATATACGTTTCTAAAATGGTTTCGAGGTTGATCCTTTTTGTTCTGTTTTTTTGTCATCAAAATCTTAGAAATACTTTATATCAACGTTAAAAACCTGTACTTGTTTACGCAGGAGACGGTATATATTTCATGATGTATTTTAGTCATATTCGAAGCGTCAAGAAAATATTTTACACTTAATACTTTTTTAAACTTAACATTCGAGAAATATTAAAAAAAAACTTATTCTTATTGTAAATTAAACATAGAGTAAAAAGTGTGAGGCGAAAAGCGAGAAAGATCAGGCTGAACGAAATTAATGATAAAAGGAAAAAAAATAAGTAAAATAAAAAATTTATTTTATATTTTGTGTTCACCACAGGTTTAATTTAGGTTCACAACTAGTTTTGAAGACCACCGTCTTCTCCGTCTGTTTATTCTGTACAAGTGTAAATAACCTAATATAGAAGAAGTTTGGTAGGGGGAGTGAAGTGGGGAGAGATGTAATACAATGGTGAATGGGGCGGGGAAAAATATGTGAAAGTGAATGTGAATCTGGAAGACAGGGGAAGATTTTAAATTGGGAGCATATTAAGCAGAGGGCTGTTATGAAAATTGATTTGGTTATTGATGATATTTAGACATAATTTTATAGATTTTTTAATCTCGAGAATTTCCAAATTGTCAAGATGCAATCCCCCTCGGTTTATATGTAGAATCCTCAAACCACGATTAATATCAAACGAATGGTTGTTTTCAATTAGGTAGTTAGCGAACTCTGAAAAATTATTGTGGTTCAGGCATCTTTAATGTTCCTTAACTCGTTTTTCAAAATTTATTTTCGTCTTGCCAATATAATATTTACATAAAAGGAAAAAAATAAGTAAATTAAAAAATTTATTTTATATTAAGAAGACGGTGGTCTTCGAGACTAGTTGTGAACCTAAAGTAAACCTGTGGTGAACACATAATATAAAATAAGTATTTTAGTTTACTTATTTTTTTTCTTTTTATATAAAAAATGGCACCACAAAGTGAACCTATAGTCTTTTCGAAGATTCAAGAAGAAATTAATGATTTTTCAAATAACGAAAAAATGGAAGGATGTTTGTGAAAAATATTCTACTAGGGTCAAATCATAAATTTATTTTAGAAAGTGATTTTTTACGATGTTAAGTAACCAGAAATTTCAATATACTGCCTTAAGAAATACAAAAAAACATATAAACAAAGCAAATAAATTGTCACTCTTAAAATTATTTATCTTTTGAACCTGTATAATGTAAATTATAAGGATTGCATGACAAGCGATATCTAAATTATAAAAGGCCATCTCCGTAGCCCAGTTGGTGGGAGGGATGCCTGCCTTCCGATCCGGGAGTTACGGGTTTGATTTCCGTTGGAACCACGTTTTTTTTTTAAAGATTCAAGTATGGTTTTCACTTAAGTCCTCCAACATATTTTTGGTTCGTAGGAAGAGATTGCGATATGGCAATAAGTACGGTTAGTAGAATTATATACGATAGCGTACTATATGATTAATGTTACCATATCAGTGCTGATAGGGAGCTTTACAGTTAGAAAACGAAGATTTTTAATAAAATCAAAGGGGGGAAAAGGTTTTAAAAAATATTGTAAAAAGGATGAAATACTATAAATGCGATGCAAAGTACCTGTTGTAATTTAATTCTTAAATATCACGTTTATCTAACGAGAATGGTAAAAAATATAATAAAATAAAGGAGATGTAATGGAGAACAGGTGTTAAATGTCATCTCCAATAAAATGCCAAAATAAACCAGACACGTCGTAAGTTAGATTCAAGGACAACTTCTGAAAATACATCGTGTTTTTCAGACTAAAGGAAGGGACTAGAAAACAATAAAGAACGGAAATCCGTGGGAAGGTACTATTGTTCAAGAAGGGTAGCTTATTCACGACTAGATTTGGCTAGCTAATAATAATAATACTAAGATGATAGTTTATATAGCGCCGTTTAGAATGCATACTCTCATCGTGGGCGCTCTAACTTGGTATTACTGACAAATAAAAATACCATTGCACATTATAATAAATATAATAAAAAAAATACAAAGTATAAGATAAGTGTAAAGATAATATGGGGTGGTCGGGGTGGGGGGTGGTAGTACATGATTTTTTTTAAGTGGGAATATTTTATTTTTAAGTGAGCTATTCACCAACATTGAGAACACTTGTGCCACGAAATCAATGTTATGTTAAAAATGTTATTCAATAAGAGTCAGTAAAATGAATTGAATTGAAAAATGAGAACGACAATTTGGGAAAATTAAAAGTTCCAACTAATAAAATTTAAAAAAAGTAATAATCGATCAATGGCAAAAAATTCTTCGAAGAAAGAAGATACACAACATACAGTCTCATTATCCAGGCTACACTCACAGCAAGAATCCTCTATAATGCCCATTCTGTAAAAAAGGTGACTATCCACCATGCGGTGGCCTACCCCAAGCGACATATACTGCCACTTCCATCTTGTTCATTCTATTTTTTTAACTATAGTTTCAAAGGGATAGACTGTTGCATATAACACATTACCATGGAGAAAAGAGAATATAATAGAAATTAAATATTATCCGTTTTAGACGTAAAATAATTGAGATAAATCTGAATTGATACGTGATTATTTAAATATTTATGTATTTTATTGTGAAGATTATGAACAAATATTAAATAAAATATGATGTTGTTGATATAATATTGTATAAATATTGTACATCGCATCGCATCGTACATGTTTGAAGAAATCTCTATTTTGACATCTAAAGAATATTTTTTATTCACGTTCGTACAATATTCATTACAAAATACATCATATAACGAAATGTTTTTACAACGTTTTTTTAAACCTTTACTCTACAAAAACACAAGTTTTATGTTTGATATTTCATACTAAGTAAAAACACAAGTAATTTATTACGACGTTGAAAGAAAAACAAATTTTTAATTTGGTTCAAGTAGCGTTTTCAACGGTACAATAATGTATTCGTTAAAAGAATAGAGAAAAATTACAACTGTGCAAAGTTTCAGGAAATTTTTAATACTGAACTTTTTGAGTGGTTCTCTTAGCTCACTAAGCGCTGCCGGGCTTCACACAAACTACGTTGTTTATAGGCTAGTGCAAACATTGCATGGGAAATGCAGCTTACGTCCTCTGTCCAACATCTGCACGCAATTGCATCTGCAGTGCGATAAAGTCTGACGAAATAATTCGTCCTCTAACGTCTATTATTGGATTCTTCAGGCAAATTGTGTTCGTAAATAGTCGGAAAATTTTTCTTTTCACTATACTGAATAGTATGTTCTGGATTATAACCGATATAAAAAATAAATTGATTGGTACGGTGGCTCAGAATAAAAAGTACTTTTATTTTCTTTATTACTCGAGAACACATAAAAAAGAAGAATGTAGGGGGCGTAATTTGCTTGATCATTTCTGGTAGTTTTAGTCCTCATGAGTCACTTTATAGGGCAACAGCGTAAGCTTTGCGTTCGTACGTTTTACGAAAACAATGGTTCATACTGTTAAATGATTATTTGGAGTAAACGTTTTACAAAAACCACGTTAAGTACCAATTACACACTGTTAGACAAATTCCGAGCATCAACTTAATTAAACTCAGTTAATTTTTTTAAAAGACTGGTTATACGTTAAAATCCCAACCCTAAGGTAGAAGCCCGCGGACTTTTTAAACAGAGCAAAGCATATAGCAAGTGTTTGCGCTGATCCAACGCTTTCAACTTGCAAATGTTCGTAAGCATTAACGATGTCGCGTTCAACCGTGCAGAAAATTTTATCGATTGACTTTAACTCGACAAAATTCAACTTTTTCACAATAATGAAGCACGCTATGTTCCAAGGTCAGATTTCCCGACTTAAGTTTCTAAACAGTTCTCCGAGTTTAACAACATACTCTTTTCAGACGATAAAGTATATTTCCTTATGAATGGCTTCGTGAATAAGCGAAATTGCCGCTATTGGGGCAATAAACTAAATACTGAAACTCCAGAGATCACTCCAATGTGCTCGAGTAACAGCTTAAGCAGCCCTATCAGCTTCGGGAACTATCGGTCCTTATTTGTTTTAAGACACTCGAGGCCAAGAAAAAAACAGTTAATTCAAAGTGTTATATTCAAATGCTGAGAGAGTTTTTGATTATGAGTTTGACAAAATTCAAGAACGTGGTTTGAACAGGATGGGACCACTTGTCACACGTGTCATGCTAGTTTGGAAGGGATTCAAAAGATGTTACCCAGAAAATTGAATTTGCGAAGGGGTAATATGGCACGATATCTGCAAAGTCCTGATTTGTCCCCTTTGGTTTTTTTGTGAAGATATTTAGTAAAAACCGAATATATACAAATAATCCAACAACTACGCCGTAATTGAAACAACACATTGTTTAACAGACCAGAGCGATGCCTCAGGAAATATGCAGGTGCAAACTGCAACTTTTTAAAGTCAGATTAGACGAATGCCATCAATGCGTTGAAGAATCTTATTACTCCTTTATTTGTTCTATCCGTAGTATATTTCGTAGAACACCCTACACTTGCTTACCTTTCCACAACCATTTCTACTATCACCAGTGTATGAACCACGGTCGTCGCTGAATATTGTCAACACATACGGTCAACGACCGACAAAACGACCTTTGGATATGTTCAAAGGTCACATATCCAAACATTGACGCGGCCGGACATCGCGCCGTTTCCGTAAACAAATTGTTTACCCACAATACTATTAACGGTACATTCCACAGTAGAAAGAGAACGCATCACGCTGTCTTGCCGTTCCCGTAAACAAATTGTTTACCCACAATACTATTTGCGATGTCTGCAATACTTCAATTAACCATTTCTGCACGCACAGAAGCGAGATAAAAATATATCGCGGGCGCACTCCCGCGCCCATTCTGAAATGTTAAATACCCACATACCGATAAATAAAACATTCATTCACTCTCTCCGTCCGCATTGCTAATTGACGTATTTTATTTCTTTATCAACAACTACTATCATCATTACGTCCCATTAGAACGTCCCTCCATACTGTCGAAAGCCTTTCCATAATCTTTAATTCCTGGATAATAGAGTCTATGAAATACCAAATATCCACCTTCAACAGCATATTTTAAAGGAATCTCTCATTCTCCATTTTTTTATTTCTTTCAGTGCTATGAAGAACGTAAAGATTTAACTAGACGATATGCGTACTTTACTATGTTTGACATACATATTTATTAATAAATTCCATGAACAATATTTCCCGAAATCTTAAAACAGGGTGACTTTATCACGAATGGGTAACATAATCGTGTTTGGAGTTATTTTAAATGCACGAATATCAACTATATGTTCGTCTTCTGCCATCTTCTTCTCAAATAAATTCTAGATAACAAACAGTTAATCTTTAAAATCCTTCTCAAGTACGGTAAGCACACTATTCAGGTCAGCTTTTAATGTTTGCAACTGTCAAAATGAGCACATTTCCAGTCAATACTAGGTACCACTTTGAGACATTTTCCAATAAATTAACTAGGAACCACCTCATTAACATTCGACCTCCAGTGTCTTTATTTCAGCCGTAAAATTAAGATAAGAGACGAACCTTTTCCAGGAAAACACATGTTCTATCAGACCGAAAGTACATTAAGACAGAGTGATAGATTTAACGTAAATAAAATCAATACGTTCAATAAAGGTTGATATCTCACCCTCTTATTTTAATTAAATGCGGGTTTCACGTAGTGCAATGGCCCAAAATTGGATGGGTAAGTTAAACAAATTAATGGGTATCGGCTTGAGTGGTCAGATAAGATCCTTACAGGATGCGAGACCCCAGCATCCTGCGATGGGCAACGAGATAAACTGTGGGAATAAAAGCCACGGCTCCTTTCATTCGCCCAACTGGGGGTTTAAGGGGCTGGATACGTTTCAGGGGGCATAATGTAATGCCCTTCATTTTGGCTGGATAGCTACAAATTCGACAATTTTATCTATGTCTTTTGTACAAGTTATTGTAATCTATGGTAACTAGTATTTTCAATGAAATAATCATCAACACGACCATCCATAGCGTATCTCAGGTACTTAGTTGAATAGTCGCCATTTGTTTAGCAGTTAAAGTTGTTCCCACCACTACCCACGATGTTATGGAGGATAAAATAAGCCTCCCATAAGGTGCGATCTATACTCAAAGATTAAAATCTTCTTTATTTTTTATGAGAGTGGCTTTACTAAGTGACGAAGAAAGGAACTCTTATTCCCTTGTGACACATTTTAGTGTGAAAATTATAGTTGCGGTGACGGATATAAAGTGCAACGTTATGGATGAAGGAAAATGACTCGCAGTGCAATAAACTTATTGAGTGGCTGGAGTTCATACAGCTCAGCAAATTGCCCAGCAAATGGAAGCAAACAGCTCACCTGGAGTTCATACAGCTCAGCAAATACTTTCACAAAATTCTTCGAATACACTGTAACATTCACTACTCAGTTAGTGAAACTCAGAGGTGACACCTTTATATATGATTAAATTCGTAATAACACTAAAAGAGAATAAATAGTGATGACCTTGATAGCCTAGTTGATGAGATGCTTGACTTCCACACGGTAATTTAGGTTTCAATTCTCGATGGTACCTCGTTCGCTTATTAAGAATATTAGCTCGCGTTTGTGAGTATTACTTTCACGTGCAACAAAAAACTTCAATTTTTGTACTAACTTCAGTAGTTCTAATCTAGATGACTCGATAATTATGGCCGAAGACAATTTGTTTGAGTAACCAATTTGGGTGTGCTGTAAGGTAATATATGTTACAAAACAAGGAGAAGTTAAAAAAGGGTTCAACACGCAACTGGAATGAAAGAATAATTAATATTTATCCCATATACAGATAAAGATGAAGGACTTGACTCGTCGAATTAATTTACACTTTAATCGGACAATTTGTTTTTATTTTCTTTGTGGCGATGAAAAATTCATGTTTTTTAAGGGCGAATAAAAAATTATATATCTTTGCCTTTCATGCTGTTATCTGCCTTTATTTAACAATTAATAACACATATTAATTTTGAGTACTTTTCGTTTTGCAATTTTTTATGTTTTATAAAATATAACTTGTTTGGTAACGATACCTCCGTGGCCAATTTTGTAAAGCACCTATCTTCCAGCCCAATGTTTTTAGTTCGATTCCGATTGACATTCAGATTGTTCGAAATGGAGACCAGTCTGGTTTTCACTTAAGCCTCGGCCACACAGGTAGGAGCCTCGCTTGGTGCTTAGAGCTACGCCACTAGGTGACTATAATAGTCATGTAGCGTGACACGAAGCGTGCGGTGAGGCCATTGCGATAGTATGGAGTGCGTTGTTTCACTAGGATATGTCACCTAGCTCGCAGCGTAGGTCTAAGCACCAAGCGAGGTTCCTATCTGTGTGGCCGAGGTCTTAATGTTCCATATCATATTTTAGGTTATCTGTAGATAAGTTAAATATACTTCTATCTTATCCATTCCAACACAATAGAAAAGTCCACAATAAATTTCTGAAATATAAATTTTCGTTTCGGTATCCCACCTTAGATACTTGAGTACAAACTCTTATGGGTTTGCCTTCTTCAACTCTCGGAAAGATTCTATTCGATTTAATGTTTTTAAAGAAAGTTATTCACTATATCGTTGATATCCCTAATACTCGTACATTAGTCCAAATTGATTTCCAGTCCTAATGTAACCTTTTACAATCCAAATTTGCCAATAGCAATTTGCTAATGACAGTTGCACGGCCTAATTCATCAATCGTGATAATGCAACAATTCGGCAACTCCATGACTGATTTAATGGATATTTTAATGAAGAAGTTGAATTCGAAAGGGCAATTCTCTAGTATTTAGTCAATCTAAAGTCTTAACTGGGAGATTGTTTTTCCATTTTATCTTGAGCGTATTTTGTGTAATTTGTCCTTTTATATCTCCTTGAAAGATATTGTTTTTTAAGGTTTATTTTGGAATTCTTGTATTGTTCATAGATTTTTTCTACTTCTTGTGCATTATATAATATTTCAAATCTACACATATTCGAAATTGTAAGTAACATTTTTGGATGGTATTAATACGTTATATTTTTGTTATTTTATTTTTAAGTAAAGGAAACTTAAGTGTTAAATATAAACATTATTAAAATATAAACATCACACTTAAATATCTAGATAGAAAAGGAGAACTTAGAAAACTTGGAGCTTAAAGTTTTCAGCTCCATTTAACCAATCAGGTTGTAATGCAATACAAAACAATGGTTTATATTTCAAAAAAAGTATCGTTACTCTTAAAATACATTGACATTAATTGAATATAGAGTTAAAAACAATAAAAGAAAAACTTTATTTACCTTTAAACAATTCATTTCATTCAGATGTTTCTTTTTATTGAAATAAAAAATACAAGAATAAACTATATATTATTAAAGAAGCAAATTATTTAAAAATATATAAAAAGCCTTCGACATCGAGATATTTTCTAATTACGTAAATTTATTTAAAATAACTCATTTTTAAATAAAAGCTTTTAACTCATAAATCCAGTGGTTAGTGGTGTCACTACACAAAGACCGTATCGTTAAACCAAAATCTGGCATTAATTCAATTTAACCCGTCTTATCCCGTTCTTTGAGTAACAACTTTGTCGTGGATTGTTGGCCAAGTAATTGTGCTGGGATGCGGGAGGAGTTGTTCGTAGTAGTGCGAACTGTTTCATAACCGTGTAATGTATTCACTAAATGGAAATACGTGCACTCTCCACTATACTCTCATACACTTCACTTATCTTGTCTTCACTCACATTTTCTTCCTCGTTTTACTCATTAACCCTTCGCCCTTTATTCGTTTGAAATTAAAACAAAGATGGTTCCTTGTTTCCTGACATTAAAATTGAAGTAGTGAATTTTGTTTGTATTCTTAAAAAACTTTAATTTATTATATATTATTTACCGTTAGGGCATTAAAATTGTGAAAGTTTAAAGATCTTGTAATTTGTTTTATCAAACACTGTTTAGTTAACAAAAAGTGGAATAAACAGTGTTTGATAAAATAAACTACAATGTCTTGCATATATTTTTAAAATAAAATTGATCAATTAGAAAAAGCGTTAAGTTTAAAACATTATAAACAACCAAGTTAATTTTTATGACAGTCCTCTGCTGAATATATTTCTCCTTCAAAAACCATCCTTTTGACATTTACCTTATCCTGTCCTCTTTTATACCTATTACAAATACAAAAAATCTATTTTAGACATAATTTAGTTCAACTTTACCTGATGAGAAAGTAAGTCTTTGAAACCGGTAGTGAACTTAAATAAAACAGTGGTGAATGCAATATAAAAAATAAGTTTTTAGTTTATTTTATTAAAAAATTATAAACACGACACCATATAGTTAAAATAACTTATTTTCTTAGATTAAGGTTATTAATTAAGTTATTCATACAATGTAAAAATAGTTTTTATACCAAAGTTAGACACAATTTTTATTTCTTTATCTTTATACAGCTTGATTTATAACCGATTTGATATAATGAAGGAGGCAAAATAAATGCTCAATTTAGGAATTTTATATAACCACGATATATATGTTTTATTGCCTAGTAAGTACTTTTGTCCTCGTATTTCTCTGAGGGATGTCATCAAAACAACATTTTTGTTGCTAACTTTGTTTTTAATGCAGTTTTTATCTACAGAGATTGTGAGAAGATAAGTATTTATACAGCGCAATTTAGAGAGCACAACTGTCCTCAAGGGTTCTTTAGCTTGGGATTTGAACTAACCTTTATTGACATATTATGCATAATATTTTGAGTTTAAGGATAGGAAGCTAGAAACCGCAACGTGTGTCGATACTTCGACATCATAAACCAAACCACCCAGTACAACCCTTCGAAAGACTTTATACAACTGATATGAAAAGCCGTGAAAGCCTCAAAATATATGGTTTTCTTATTTTGATTTTTCTTCTTGGAATGTGAACATTTTGGATATGATAATAACACCACGCATTAAAAAAAAACTCATACATATTTTTTTTTTATTTAAAAGAGCATTATGCTCACTTATATACAAAGACGGAGGGTATGCAGCGGATGTTGACCATAGAATAGGTGTGGGATGGATGAAATTCAGATCGGTAACAGTAAGACTACTGTTACCGTATAACCCAAAAATGCCTATAAAACTAAAAGGAAAGGTATACCAGACTATCGTTAGACCCGCGATTATATATGGCTATGCTGGACTATGTACAGCTCCTACTCTAGGCAACTTAAAACAGCAGAAATGCGAATGCTTAGGTGATCGGCAGGAGTATCACTAAAATATAGAATTAAGAGCTCACGCATTCGTGGTAGGCTGGAGGCCACTGACATGAACAGTAGGCTGGAAGAGCGACAGCTGAGATGGTACGGGCACATAAGACGGAGACCACCATACCATACGGTAAATCAGGCAATGTCTGTGGATCTTCCTCGACAGCCGTCCAGAGGAAGACCAAAGAACTCCTGGATAACTCAATGCTCCAAAATCCTGCAGAGAAACGGCCTAGATGAAAGCGTCACCCAGAACCGAAGAACATACAGCCTGAGACCGAGAAGAGCCAACCCCGACAGCCTACCTAGGCAATGAGTTGGGACAGTGCCAGGAAGAAGAAGATTTAAAAGAGCATTATGAGGAAATTAATCAACATTTTCACACGAACCAATAGTTGAAAATTAATACAAAGATTTAAAATTCCAATAACCAGTGTTCATCTCAATCAAAGTTCTATGTATTATGTCAGTAGGCAGTTAAAATATTATTAATTATATAAAATATTATGTATGAAAAAAAAAACATTTTTCAGTCGATATAGTTACCATCCTCCTAACTTAGTTCTATTTTTTTTTTAAGAATAGATATGGACGAAGTCATAGGTATCCTTATACCCTGGAACACTAGGTCGAAAAAGTGCCTGTGTCGTTCGAGGAGAGTAACACAGCGCCGGGTTCGAATCGACGACCTTTCGCACGGAAATCCAATGCGTTACCGCGCTGCCATGCACCACGATATTAACTTTTCCCTTCCTGTGCTAAAAAATCCGCGTGTTCCGGGTATTTAATAAACATCAATATACATGTAAAAATGAGCGATTTAAAATCGGAAAAATAACAATATTCATAGCTAATCGCTTAAATTAAATAAATTTGTAGTCAAAAGTGATAATAATTGTAATTTAATTGCTGAAAACATGAAAAAAACATCGGCCGACGTTCACAAAATGGGCGAAGCGACCATTTCATACGAATACGCGCAAGCAACTGAAGCGAGCGAACTGAGATTCTATTTCTTGCGTTCCCATGTACAGAAGTAGAATGAGAGTGAGACGTGAATAACGTCGCTTCCTCACCCATAGCGGTTTTTTAGAATGAATATACCTACATGACATACTGGCATACGTTAAATTGTTTTGGTGAATTTATTTCCGATTTTCAGAAAATATATCTGATGTGGCTGATAAGTGCTAATTATTATTAATATTATTTTTTCATTCAATGCGTAAATGTATTACGGAGGAATACCTAATCTGAACCCAGTATTTATTATATTTATAGAGAAATTAGAAGCAATGTGTACTAGTTACACATCAGACGGAAGAAAGGGTTAATTTCATCACAAAACATTTAGTTAGTTAAAAATTCATAACACACTCGTATTTGAAATTTCTATCAAATGGTTGCGCCACTGTCGGAAAATATTTTATAGATATTTTTTTGCTTTGTTCTCTTCCGCGTCGAAATTACTTCTGAATGTATATTTTCGAAAATCGCAAAAAAAGTTGTTGACATCTTCAATTTTTCCGGCGAATTTATTTCTTCCTGCTTCGCCGTAACTCAATATAAGTGACTAATGTAACGGGATGGAATGCTGAAAAAAAATGCTTTGTGAGCAAAACTTCAGCAAAAAATATGAACACTAATCAGAGCATTTTAAAAATGATTTCTTATCGATCATTTAACATGCATCAAATATTGTTTAACAGGGTTGTTTAAGTTTTTTGATTATCCTTTATTCATTTGTCTACTCGAGAGCTTTATTCTCGATGATGACTGAAAAAAAAAAGGGTCAAGTCTGTTTTTATCTCCATTTTAGAAAAAACTGTCTTCATTCTACGAGTAGTGATGAAGATTTTTATGTTTAAAAAAAAATGTCATTTATGTTTTGATATAATTGATCGAATAGAGAATAGTTTCCCAAACTTTTCATCCCGTAGACCACTTGCCGATTTTTTTTGTTTTCTGTAGACAAGCCTTTAAAATTGAATGTCACGTAGACGAAAGTGATCCTTCTGTTCGCGTTCAATCGAGTGAATAAAGCTGTCAAAGCTGCTCGCGATATTTGCAAAGTGTACTGTGAAGATGCTATGAATAAAAGGACAGCTCGTTGATGGTTTTTCCTTCAATAATGATTTCGACTTGCGGACATGGTTGGACAAATTCCTCGAGTCAATACCAGATGGTTTTTATCGCACAGGCATTGAAAAACTTGTAGAACGTTGGCAAGAAGTTGTAAATAATGAAGGAGAATACATTATTGACATTGTTGGCTAATTTGTTGTAATTTTTTTGTTGTGTCTTCTTGTTCTCTTCATTTGGAAAAAAACAGACACAACTTAGGTTAACACCCAGTACAATTTTTATTCATACCTTTATTGAAAAGACCAAAAATTCATGTAAATATTTGGCTTTGGAACGAAACAAATCAAAACCTAGTAAAATTTTTGCATAAAATTAATATCCAAATTATATTGTTAATGAGAGGGATAAACCTGATGCTCTGATGGCAATGGTTTAATATTTCAGTTCAAATTAGTAAGGTATAGTCTTAAATCTCCACGTTCAGTGATTTGCACTCGATTTATTTTTTTCGTAAGAAGACGTAACTTAGTTCATTTACTTTTGTCTGGTTGGCTGGAAGAGATTGCCGCCTGACAATAATCCCACCAGATTGTATTTGCAATAAAAGTGTTAAATAAATAAATAATAAAATAAGATTGTCAATTGCCCTAAAACCTCTTTCCACGAGGTATGAAGATTAAAAGCTTACAAAAACTTTTTGCAATAGTCCATAATGCAGGATAAGCCACAGGAATATCTTACTGAAGTCAGAACTGCTGATACCTCTTTCTGAACTGCACCTTAAGTTTTTCGTTTGTACTTATTCCAATCAGTTATTCTTGTAATATATACATATATGTACACACACACTCTAAATATGATGATGAAGTTGAGAGACTTTATGAAAGCATTGCACAAATTCTGAAATCAACCAAGAGTGATGACATCAATATTATAATTGGAGACTTTAATGCGAAAATAGGACAAGGTCGCCGTTCGCATTTAGTTGGAGATTATGGTCTAGGAGATTCCAATAAAAGAGGCGACAGAATGTTTGAGTTCTGTGAAGAACACAATATGGTTGTTGTCAACACATGGTACAAACTTCCTAAACGTAGACTTTACACATGGAGATCCCCACAGGACAATCCAACTATCCCCAACCCTATCAGAAACCAAATAGACTATGCATTGATTGTAGAACGTTTCAGAAATAGTATTAAACGTGCCACAACATACCCTGGTGCTGATATAGGATCGGATCACAGTCCACTTGTTATTGACATCAGATTGAAGTTAAAGGTACTTGCAAGGAAAACCAAAAGAACAGGACTGAACACAGAGAAACTGAAAGATCCACTTACCAGGGATACAATGTCATCCGAGCTGAATTATAAATTGCAACAACTTAACAATGTCAACAGTGGTACAGTTGAAGAACAATGGAAAATTTTTAAAAACACAATACAGGATATAAGTAAGAAGCATTTGAAATCTGAAAAACTGACTCGTAAGAAGCAATGGATGACAGACCACATATTAAACTTAATGGAACAGCGTAGAGTAGTTAGTACCAGGAATCGCAATAGTGATGAATACAGGAACCTCCAAAGGATTATAAAACGTGAGATCAGGAATGCCAAGGAAGAGTGGATAAAAAAACAATGCGAAGAGTTAGAACAGTATGACCAGATGCATGATGCATTTAATCTGCATAGGAAACTAAAAGAACTGTCCGGTCTTAATAGTAAACCGAGACCATCATGCCTTACAGATGACTCAAACAATCTAATTTTGGATGATTCAATCATTCAAAAGAAGTGGGAAGATTATATTCAGAATCTCTTTAAAGACTCTCGCATTGACATTGAAATGCCACAGTGTGATCAAGGTCCTACTATATTAAAATCGGAATTATTACATGCTATTAAAAATTCAAAGACCAGAAAGGCAGGTGGACCTGACGAAATCTCCATGGAGGTTATCAAGCTGATTAATGAAAATAATGTTGACTGCTTACTCAAACTATTTAACAATATATATGACACAGGGATTATCCCCCAAGATTGGTTAACATCATTATTTATTACTATACCCAAAAAACCAAACCCAAGAAAATGTAATGACTATCGTCTTATAAGCCTTATGAGTCATATACTTAAACTATTTCTGAAGATTATACATGCAAGAGTAAGACTGAAATGCGAGCAAGACCTGGATGATACCCAGTTTGGGTTCAGAAATGGCTTCGGTACCCGCGAAGCGTTGACTACAATAAATGTTTTACTCCAGAAATGCCATGATCAAAGAAAAAATGTTTATAGTTGCTTTATTGATTATGAAAAAGCATTTGACAGAGTCAAACACACAGAGTTGATAAAATTGCTTCAAAGATGTAATGTAGATGATAAAGATGTGAGAGTGATTAAAAATCTGTACCGGGACCAAAACGCTGTTATCAGACTTGAAAATGGGACCACTTCACAAAGTATTCCCATTCAGCGTGGAGTTAGACAAGGATGTGTACTCTCACCTACTTTGTTCAACATGTACTCTGACTTTGTCTTCAAGCAGGCGCTGACTGATATAGATATCGGCGTCAAGGTCAACGGTGTAGTCATCAATAACATTAGATATGCTGATGACACGGTTCTACTGGCAGATAGTATAGAAGACCTTCAACAGCTTTTGGATAGGATCAGTTCCACCGGTGAGCATTATGGTTTGAACATTAATGTCAACAAAACTAAGCTGATGATTTTCAGTCGAGAAAGTCATCCAAATGCAAATCTTCGGCTGGGTGGTGTCAATATTGAAAGGGTAAAGCAGTTTAAGTACTTGGGCAGCATCATCACTGAGAATCTGGACCCCGATATAGAAATTAAATGTAGAATAGAAGCAGCTCGTGCAGCTTTTAATAAAATGAAAAATCTTCTCTGCAACGATAATGTAAATTTGAAGCTCAGACAAAGAATGATCAAGTGTTATGTGTGGTCGGTTTTGCTTTATGGTGTCGAGGCATGGACCCTCAAAGTTAATATCATTAACCGCTTGGAGGCTTTTGAAATGTGGATCCACCGAAGGATGCTAAGAATATCCTGGACTGACATGATTAGCAACGTTGAAGTATTGCGTAGAGCAAATACACAGAGAGAATTGTTCACAACAATCAAGCTCCGTAAGACTTCATATTTTGGCCACATAATGAGAGATGAAAAGTATGCAATCCTACAACTTGTCATAAAGGGGAAGATTGAGGGTCGTAGAGGAGTTGGAAGAAGGCAGCACTCCTGGCTTCGGAACATTAGAGAATGGACCGGGATGAGAGGTGTGGAGGAGCTGTTCCGTGCTGCCCAGGACAGACAAGGTTTCTCCCAAGTGATCGTCAACGTCGGGGGGACCCGGCAGGACACATGAAGAAGAAGAAGATGTACACACAATCTGTGTTAGGTGCAATAAGACATTTACGAAACGCCTAAACATTGACGATAATCTACCTAAATGGGATCCGCTCACGTGGACCCCCATGTACAGCTCGTGCACACCCATTTTCTTTTCTCACTGGCATAGACCCCCTGCAAGTCAAAATCGACCTTGGGGGTCAATATAGACCACTTTGGGAATCTTTGGAATAGAGTGACATCCAAAAAAATGTTAGCTTAAAAATTATCTGAATACGCTAAAAGATTTTATCTTCAGAATGAAATTTTAACTATTGCAGTACTTGACGACCTCTGTAGCCTAGTCCGTAAGACACCTTTGCTATAGCTCGGGGCTAGTGGGTTTGATTCTCATCGGTACCTTTTTTTAAATTCGGTATCAGTTTTTTCGGTATTTCGGTATCGGTATCAGTTTTCACTTAAGGCTGCTCAAACACATTTCTGATTTGATTGAAAGAGGTTTTGTTGCAATCATCTAAATGGTAGTATAACATGCTTAAGTGTGGTTTCTATTGATCGCTTTATCCTACAAGGTTTTTTCTGGGCATGATGGGATACTACCTTCTAAGCGTTAGGAGGGATGTGAGAGTTTCTTCCTATACCTTTAATTGTTGAAGGCAATAACATCTAATTCAACTATATTAGAAAACACAAACTTTTAAGTTCCCGAAAAATGTATTTATTTATTAAAAAGATTTATTTATTTAAGGGAAATGCAAAAATGGAATACTTAGCAACAGTGGTGTGTATAAACTTTTATGTGCCGACTGTGATAATTTCTATGTAGGAAAGACAGGAAGATCTTTTGAAAAGAAATTTCGTGAACCAAAATCCGCCTTAACAAATCCTCTAATTTATTCTGAAATGGCTAATCATTGTCACCGTGAAAACCATACATTTTCTATCGATGATGCCAAATTCTTCCATATCAGTAGTAATGGAAATAAATTGGACAGATTAGAGGCTCTAGAAATTTCTAAGTCAGTGCATCGAGGTGAACATCTGGCAAATACATATATCCCAAGAATTTCTCCGCTGCTCGCCGAGGTTGTCCCATGCCTCTCTCAGCCCCCAGTTCCCAACCCGAATGTTTACCGTTAGAAGGGTGTATCTCGGTACCAATTCGAATAGAATTCAGTCTTGTTTTTGCTCCCCAGATGATAAGGTGAAAGGCTTGAAACTGGTAGGGTTATACCGTTACAAAAAGTGGAATAACCAGTGTTTAATAAAACAAACTACAGTGTCTTATAACCTCCACAATGTTAATGCGTTAACTTTAAATGATATATGAAAAATATTTAGTTAAAATTTTAAGTAGGACCACAGTATAAATGTACTCTGCTGACATTGAATAAATCGTATTAAAAGTATTTAAATAAATTTAAAAAAAATTAAAACCACAACTTTCATGTAAATATGGATTGAAATGTGTTGAAACACTATATTGCATCTTGAGCTTATCTTCTGATTCTTGTCATTGTACTGTGTGTGGAAAGACCCCTCTCTTGCATACTGTTTGGTTCAATTTTATGAGGCATCTTTCAGAGGGAAGACTTTGCAGTCCCTTGATACCAGCTTCCAAATGTCCCATATTTTCTCGGAATTATCTCTGAAATTAAGACATTATGAATTTTGTGTATCAATCTTCATTACATATTTATATATGCATGAGCTTTTTCGTTGTGTAGTTGCAATATTTTTTGTATTTTATTTTATAACATTCGTTTATGTTACCTTGCTCCGGTGTACATCATTTTCCTGTTCCTAAATCCGCGTTGAGACTTTTGTGTTTGTTCAGCCTATATAGGATTTTCCATATTTGTCGCATGGAGCCTCATGTATGTCTTGCGCTTCATTACGTTCAGTTTTTAGCTTTTCCAGTGTTTGGAAAATTGGTTGATAAGAAAACATTTTAAAAGATTTCCATTTCTTCTTAAACGTGATTTACTGAAAATTTTGACTTGAAAAAGTAAAACTTACAGTATTTTTTCGAGTATTCAATTTAGATTTTTTTTTGCCTTTGAAATGGGACCCTGTCAATCATTATGAAGAATGGTGAATTTAAAAAATATATATTCACGAAATATTTAAGTTTATGAATAAAATGGAATGATTCCTTGGTGACATTCCGAGGCGACATTTCACATTCGCGGGTAGATAATAATGACACATCGCAACGGTGCTGAAAAGCTGGGATAAAATCGTCCAGAGGTTGACAATATTAAAAATAATGAGAGCTTTGTTGAAAAAAAAAATAATTAATAAAAAGTTAACGAAAAGTTTAGTGAAAATTTTGTATGGTCTCCTAGCCTAGTGGATTAGACGCTTGACTTTTACTTGGATATGGATTCTGCCTTAAATCAAATCAAAGTGACAGGAAAATAAAAATGAACAATAATTGTTAAGTTTATTTAATGCGGAACACAAGTGATACATGATTTGCTCCTTATATAGGGCACACTAAACTTGAACACCACAAAATGTTTTGTGACAATACTGATCAAAATATATTTAGACCATTGTGACACAGAGTATTGTCAATATGGTGAATACAAAATGTACCCGCATATCAACAATAATTTCATCCTCTGTGCAAGCCGCACGCTTGTTGTCCCATGGTGTGCTGGATCCACGCATTCACGATACGATTAAAACTCTGCTATAGACCAAACGGTATCCTGCGCACATCAAATTATGGTGAAGTTGACTACAAACTAGCCCTGTAGATGGAAACCACAACTTTTTCGAAACGTTACCATCATAAGCCAAAGCACGCGGAACAACACTTCAAAATTCTTTTTTAGTCTTTCAAATTGAGCGGTTTTTTTAATTCTTGACATCGCGAACTTGCCTGGGACTTGTGACATTTGAGAAGTGTAATGTACGACATTTATAAAAAATAGAGTCGTATACAATACAACAACGCGTTCAAATTGTTGAATTGTTTTATGTATTGTAATCTCCGGAAACGGCGAAGTTAATTGACCACCAAGATCATGTGATCCGACACCCTTTGGACTATTTTCTCTAAAGTTACTTAAAAACCAGGTCTATGTTATGAGAATGACCCCAAATCAATTTCTGAACTTAAATACGAAATTATTCGCTTTATTGGTGAGTTAGAACCGCAATTATGCCAAAATGTCATCGAAAATTTCGACAAAAGAGTGGACATCAGTGGAGCTGCAAGAGGTGGACATTTCGTGGATATTGTTTTTTGTGTTTAAATATCATACATTACCTATATACTTCAATGACCAATAACAAGATTTTTGAAATCAAGCAAACTGTGGGTTTTATTCAAGAATTAAAATAAAATGAGTAAAAAAACCGCTCAATTTTCAAGACCCTTTACGTGATACGAAGAACTGCGAAAACATATTTAGTGCTCATTTGATTGAATGTAGAATTTGACTATTAGGATATAAATATAAGTTCCTTTGATTTGATTCAATTAAAAATAATTTTATTCAATTAGAAGAAATACATATAATAAAACATAGATTTTCACAATCGATGTATTGAGTAAATACAATCTTGCTGGCTTATTGCCAGTGATTTACTAGAAGTATTTATTCACTATGTAATTTGTTTAAACAAACACAGTTCATACCATTTTATATAAGGGTATAAACCTACAAGTTTCAAGGTTTTCACCTCAGTCGTGTGTCTTGTTTGTGCTCCCCTGATGATAAATAAGGTGAAAACCGATAGAGTTAAACCTTTATTTAAAGTGGAATAAACAGTGTTTGATTGAACAAATAACAATGTCTCTCAACTTTCACAGTGTTAATGCCTTATATATAAATAACATTTATTCACAATTTTATAAGCTATCAAACATAGCAGTTTGTTTAAAAAGAGATTTAAGATTTTTGGTTATATACATGTATTGTATTTACTCCTTTAACACATTGATCTTCTGTTATGCGGACGTCTGTTACTTGGATATTACAGAGAAACAGCTGGACAAATTACAGCGTCTTCATGTTTGTCTAAGATTTATTTTCAACCTACGAAAGTACGATCATGTAACTTCATACCAGAAAGCATTGAACTAGTTGAATGTTAGAAATAGACGCTAAATTCACCCACTGTATCTTTTGTATAATAACCTTAACTGTCCCGCCACCCCTTCTAATCTTGCCGAAAATTTTCAGCATATTTACAATAATGGATTAGCGCTACGCTTAAACAGAGATTGTCTATTGGCCTTTCCAGTTCACCGCTCCTCTTTTTTTTACGTCGTCTTTTACTGTCCATCCAGTGAGACTTTGGAATCAGTTACAAACCAATATAAGACTAGCTCCGTCCTTGGCATGCTTTAAGAAGCGACTGAAAAAAACTCTTAATTTCTAGTCAGTAAAATAACGTGTTTCATTCCTGTTTTATCTTTTTCTTTCCTCTCCACCATACCTTCCTTTTCTTTTGAATGATGATATCTCACTTTATACGAAAAATAATGTTCGGGTGATTGTCCTTTGTTAGGTCCGTGGGCATATGCTCACGTAGGTGTTTATGGATTTCGTTGGGATGAATAGTCATTTGAATGATTTATGCGACCACGTAACTTGCTTCATTTACTTTTGTCTGGTTAGTTGGAAGAGATTGCCACCTGGCAATGAGCCCGCCAGATTGTATTGGCATAAAAGTGTTAAATAAATGTTCATAAATCTGGAGAAATTAATTAATGCTTAGAATTATTTTTTGTCACAGGTCTCGTTTTATAATTATTGTCAGTATCTTTGACCGTATTTTAAACAAAATAAATTAATGTAATGTTAGAAAATAAGTAACATTAAAACATACATTTCTTCTGAAAATAAAGACCAAAAGGGGAATTATATAGGTGTTAAAGACGTGGAACATTTTGTATAATAAAATAAAATCTATAAGGACAATTTATAATGTACGTTTTAGAGAGCAGACTGTTCTCAAGGGTGTTGTTACTTGGGATCAGAACCCACTATCAATAAGATAATAAAAATTAGAACCCACTATCAATAAGATAATAAAAATTAGAATCCACTATCAATAAGATAATAAAAATGTTACACAAGTTTAAGGTAAGGATAGGAAGGTTATAGCTGCGGCCATTTGATTAAATACTTCCCCAGGATCTGAATATGTTCAGGAAAAGCATTTTTGATAAGAAAACGGCAGAAAACTTCCTATGGGAAGACGAATTACTTAGAAACCATTGTAGATCTTCCGATATGTGACAGTAACATATTCAGCTTAAAGTGTAGTGTTGTCATCATCGCTGGGCCTTGAAAATGAGGATTCCATCGCTATTCCAACGTTTGTTCGGTTAGAAAACGAAGCTGTGAAGTTCGTTTTTTTTTTAAGTGAGAGGCCGTTACACACCGTCAAATTTACCGCCCATACCGCTGTATTGTATCTAATGGCACATTGAAGTGAGATGGTCGGAGCTTACCTGCACATTTTTTTCTTTTTTTGAAGGAATATATATGATCGAAGTCTTTGTATCCTAATATCCCCGAACACGAGACGAAAACATGCTTGTCATTTGAAGGGAGCAGCACATCGCGGAGTTGGAAGCAGAACCGATGACTTTCTATCAGCGGCGGCCGGTCTGGAGGTGCGTTGGTGCGCTGAACTGGAAAAATAACTCGCAATTATTAAATTATATACTCGCAAACATGACTTCCAAAAAATGTTAAATATTTGTATAGATTAAATATGTATAACAATACTGACAAATAGTACGAGTATTTTTATTTAAGCGAAAATAAAAAAAAAAATTAAAATAAATTTAAAAAAAATATTCCTTTCAAATTGACCGGCCAAATTTGCCAATACTACCGGAGCGATCTCCAATACGCACCGGACGGAAACGCAGATTCATATAGGGCAGACAGAGACATACAGTAAACCGTGAGACAGCGATATTTCATGTTCGCCCAGCGCCTCGAGGTGCGTTGGTGTTCAGCGCACCTCGGGACCACCCGCCGCTGCTTTCTACACAGAAGTGCTTTACAATACCGTGCGATCATGTACCTTAGTGTTGTGTATGTGGGAAGTTCTTATACGTGTAACATATATAAGTATAATCATGAATTTCGATAAGACTTCCCAAAAAAAGTTGTTTTTAAGTGCTTCCTAAAGTTGTACACGCCATCCATATCTCATACACTAAATAATAGATCATCACATGCAGGTTTATTAACGACAAAAGCTCCTATATCTATTGGACCGATTCAGAGTAATCAATATATCTGATGATGTCAAAATTGGCTTACAAGTTCTACTGTTCTCCAAATGACGACCTCTGTGGCCTAGTTGGTAAGATACCTGTCTCCCAGCTAGGAGTTTGCGGGTTCAAATCCCGCTGTTTTTTTTAAAGATTCCAGGATAGTTTTCGCTTAAGGCCTCTTTAACATATTTTTGTTTCGTTGGAAGGGATTGCTACATAGCAATCAGCCCACCAGGTTGTACTGTGTACAACAAAAGTGTAATACAATGCATCTCTTAGACACAGATTCGAAAGATGCAATGAAGACATCCCATATTAGGGATAAATAACACTTCTTTATTTTTTATAATATTGATAAGGATATAGCATACATTGTTGAACCCAGAATATCGTTCTTAAGTCGAACCAAGTTAATTGCAAAACATGATTATAATTTGTTGGTATATAAATGATTATATCGTCACCAGTTCAGGGTGACAGTACATGTTTAAAAAGTTTTTATTTATCTGATACTGACAACATCATACTATTGGAAATACTTGATTTCTACCATGTGGCTGAAAAGTCTTTCTTACTATCAAAAAGGTTCAAAATAGGCACAAAATTTATTAGCGTTCCACTATTTGCCGATCCCTGGGGTGAGGAGATTGGGCGGATTGAATCTTGTTACACTTTTGACAGAAACCATCATCAATCTTCGTGAAAACCGCATTCGTATTTATTTTGGTAACCGTTATTTCGCTCGTTTACGGAAATACACAAATATCAAGCGAACAGTTCGGGTATTTCTCAGTTTTTACTTTCCCCTGCGTATTCCATCATGTTTTTGTTTTGCATAGTCACATCAAAGGCTGTTTCTCGCTTCTCCTTTATTAATTAAAACACTTTATTTTAAAGTATATAAATACTTCCAACCTACCAGACAATAATTTTGTGGATGCCCATTACTGAGTGAAGTGTAACTTAGTGATAAAAATCGAATCACTCTAATAGAAAGGAGAAGGAAGATGGGAAAGGAAAAGAAAATAGGATCTATGGAGTAGCATATTTCGCCATTGAAGTAACATGTCATATTATTTGAGTCGCTGTGTGAAGAAAACCAACGAAAAAAACAGTATTACGGCAACCGGTAACTGGTTCCACAGTCTGACGTCATGGTGGCCTTTCTTCTTCTTAGACTACCTGTACCTTATGTACCATCGTAATTATGTAAGCAGTTACCCAAAATCGCTATTAACGTTAAAAATGCTCTTTGAGGCTACTTACTCATTATTTGACTATTGATAGTTCATTATTAGATCCTGGTTTTTGTCAGTGAACATAATGTTCAAATAAATGTGCTTTAAAATTGTATTTAAATCATTAAACAGTGAGTACTTTATTCGTTACAAAAAAAGCTGTTTAAAAAACAACCCAGAAGTATGCACAAAAAATGCAATAAATCAACAATAGACACGGTTCTTAACACATAACCGGTGGACAGCCCGCATAGTAAACCGAGCGTCATAAATGCAAAACATAAACGCATACAAACAAAATAATAAATCAACATGTTCTAGAGTTATAGTAAAAGCATATTCTAGATATTGTTTCAATAATGCTCAATGTCTCATGCCACTAAAATATTAAAAAAAAAAGAATGAAGGTAAATGTGAAGAAATGCAAGTTGCCTAAACGTGTTAAATAATTAGTATTAAAATAATAAGCTGCTAGTTATAAGTTATTGCGTAGATATGAACTATTTCTAAAAAATGAAATATTAGGATTATTCGAAATAAAAATCACATGTAGGACATTCAAATTAAGTTTGTTTATAGTTATATTACATAAATTAAATTAGTCCTGACTGTTTGGGAGTAGCTTTTGGCAAATGTGTGTATCATGGATTACTTTATTAAATAAATAAATAAAAAACAATTTTTTTAATTTATTCTATTGTCGTTGTTCAGATGTGGCAAGAATCGTTAATGTAATGTTTGTACGTGATATTTGTTACAGTGTATAAATAAATGTAAATAGAGAGTTTGAATGTTTCAGCACAGGGTTTTGTAATTGGGAAAAATATATGAAATTTGTGATTAAGGGATAAAACTGCCTCGTCACACTTTGACATCTAAAAAATGGTGAGTTTATGCATTGAAGTATACTTTTTACTCTTCAATTCACCTTTCCATTTAAGTAATTTTAAATTGTAAATACAATATTCTGGGTAAAAAAATAGGGGAAAACAAATAATTATTAACATTAAACAAAAATTATTCAGTAAAGGATTTACGAATAAAGACTTTCAGAATTCAAATGATGTTGTCCCATCCACGGTATAAAAATGAGTATTTTTCTCCCATCTTCCATCTCTTCTCACTGACTTCCGGTTCCGGAGGGAGGATTTGCTGCTGCAGGAGATATCGGAGGCAATTTCCATCTCAGCATCCTTGTTTACCCGCTACATTTGCGGGGAGATCTGTATAAAATGACGGTTTTGAGACAGCTCCTCGGATATTTATATCTGCCGTAATCTTCCAAGATGTATAAATCACCGGAATGAAACATGTTAAAGTCATTTTAAATAAAATAAAAATGATCACAATGGCACGAAAAAAATGGTTTAAATATTTTTTTTTTACTTTTTTCATGCAAATTGACTACTGTATTTATTAAAATTTTACATTTTTTTCTACTTGAATTGCTTACACTTAGAAGAATACGTGGGGTAACAATGTCTGATAGAATACGGAATAAAGTGATAAGGGATGAGTGTGAAACTTAACACTGATGTGTTGAACAATGTAAAAAAGAACACTCAGATATGGTTTGCACATATGGAACAAATAAATGAAAAAATACTGACAAAACAAATATACACTGCAAATGTGAGTGGAAGGCGTGTTAAAGATATACAAGTTTTTATTATTTATTAATTTTTATTTACGACAAAAAAAATTATAAAATTAAAAAAAGCAGCTTATTTGTGGACAGACAATTTTTATGGATATGAGTTTCTGGCTTATAATTTTTCGTTTCCCCACTAAACAAGTATTTTGCTTGTATCCTGAGGACATATAACATGAAAATATTATTTGATATTTATTTCCGATTGTTGATTGTACAATAATCCATTATATAATCTCATCAACTCGATAAACAGTGATACTCGGATTGGCCTTTCCATATTTATTGACCTTTCCAGTTCACCGCTCCTCTTTCTTTACGTCGTCCTTTACTGTCCATGCAGTGAGACTCTGGAATCAGTTACAAACCAATATAAGACTCGCTCCGTTCTTGGCATGCTTTAAGAAGTGACTGAAAAACCTCTTAATTTCTATTCAGTAAAATAACGTGTTTCATTCCTGATTTTTCTTTCCCTTTCCTCTCCATCATCCCTTCCTTTCCTTTTGATTGATGATATCTCACTTTATATGTAAAAGAATGTTCGGGTGACTGTCCGTCTTTGTGGGGTTCGTGGGCATGTGCTCACGTATATGTTTATGGATTTCGTGGGGATGGATAGTCATTTGAATGATTTATGTGACCACGTAACTTGCTTCATTTACTTTTGTCTGGTTGGTTGGAAGAGATTTCCACCTGGCAATAAGCCCGCTAGATTGTATTTGCAATAAAAATGTTAAATAAATACTCAATTACTTATGCATATATCACGCGAATCAAACTCCACATATTTTTGATCACTCTAGACAGACCAAAAAATCCAATTTATAATGTGCTGCACATAATGACATAAATACACCACACTCGAAAGTTCAAGTGTGGTTGGATTAAACGTATGATATTTTGAAAGAAGGAAATGTGAAAAGTTATATAAGTCGTAGGAGCTGTATGAGAAGGTGTATTGATATATGTATGTCGCAAGAGGAACGTCAAGCGTTCTCTCCTTTCTACCTACCTCGATAGGGATACGGCGTGATGGTTTGTATGTAAAGGTATAAATTGCTTAAATTATTTCATACATACAAACCATCACGCCATTTCTCTATCGGGGTAGGCTAAGTAGACAAAATGTCAAACTTTGATTAGTTGATTGGATGAAATTGCTTTATAGAAATTAGTCTGCCAGATATGCGAGTATTATAATGAATTAAAATTAAAACAATATAAAGCTATAATTTATTTGATTTAACTGTAGAACGAAAAAACCTATTTTAATATAAATATTTAGTAAAATAAACACTATGTTTCTTAATATAAGTAAGATTCTGTTTTATCTAGAAAACTCTACTTTAATCATGACAGCAAAAAAGTGTACTCCAATAATTAAAACAATAAAAGCGAATTAGAAAAGTTTGACAATATTTTCATTAAATAAATTACTTTTGTATTACAAAGGACTCGGATTTAAAATACCCCTCTCAGAAGTATAACTACATGAAAACCCACTTTAAAGTATTGTCCTTACTGGTAAAATTATTGATATTGGTCCTTTAATTCAGATCCTTGATAAGGATAGTTTAGACATTTTCGGAGAAGGTAGGATTAAGTTTATTTGTTTAATCAATGTTAGATTTGATAATAATTTACATTTGGATTATCATTTTAAATAAAAGGATCTGTTTAAGAACTGTTTTCTTCGTTGTAAATTTGATTTTTTTTTAAATTTATTTGAAATCTATGTTTTATATTGGAACCTTAAATAATATTCAAAATAAAAATACGATACCTGTGATGAGTCAATCCTTACATATAACATAGTGTGGAAACCACCGCAGATAAACCTTGACCGAAGAGCCTTCTTTAATAAGTAGAGATTTAATACTAAAAACCATCGCAGTGAAATCTCTTCGAGGTAGGGTTTGAAACTATTATAAACATTACTTTGGTTGATATATGGTTGTCATAAATATTGCCATATTGGTCTGCTTCTACAAAGTCTATGCTGGCTGAAGTATCGCAAAAGGATTGATATCAAACTTTGGGGTTTTGTAATCAAGTACCTCAACCCCATGTCTTCATTGTATGTTTCGAATCTGTGATAATCAGAACTTTCTTGTTCCAAATTAATCCAATGAGATGGGGTATCATGATAAAGCTTTTGCCATTGCTGGTCTTGTGGTGTAGAATGGTCTGCCTTCTAGTGAGATGGTGTGTGCAGCTTAAGGAAGCAGTTAAATGGAATTATATTTATAAGGTTTTATCAAAATTCATGAGTAGGTTCAAATCCTGAGTTATGGCGTCCAGAAGGAGAGTTTGCTCTCTACATGGCGCTATGTAAATTGACATTATTATTGTTATCTGACAGACCTGCAAAACAGATTATGTAATTAGATGAAACGGAAAAGATAGGTGCTATTGGCGTGACTATATTGTAATGTGACATTGATAGATATCCGTGTATAGCAGCACATGAGATCACCGCAAGGCATGACATGACAAGAAGGTCGCCTAAGAGACTGAGCTACAGAGACTGGTGGTATTTTACCTCTAATGAAAATTTTTCACAACACAAAAGATCCTTGAATAACAACTTAATGAAGAAGAAATTGAAGAGTTATACGCTGACAGATTTGAGATAATAAGAAATATAAAATTAAAACACTATCTCTTTGTTTAGTCCACTTTATTTTTTGCATATCAGGTGAGTTGAGAGCTGCTTAAATGAAGTTCTTATTTAAGTTTTAATTTTTATATTAATTCTGGAGTTTGACAAACAGACGCCTGATAGTTAACATATTTAATGAAATAAAATAACACTCACACAAGAAAACATCTCAACAAGTGAGTTATTTAACCTTTCCTTCCCTGTGTTGGGTATCTTCTACACGTTGCTTCTAATAACCATCAATATTTCTATAAATATAATAAATACAAGGTTGAGATTTTAGGTATTCCTCCATAATATATTTACGCATTGATTTAAAAAATAATATTAATAATAATCAGAATTTATCGACTACATCGAGGTGTTTTGTAAAGATCGAAAACAAATTCGCATTTAAACGGTGCGAGTGCCTCGTCTTGACGATAGGTGAATAGTATGCGGGAAGCGCGACACTATATTCGCATCTCACTCTTGCATACTAGACTGAATTGCAAGGAGCTGAATTGTCTCAACGTCGCAAGCATAAGCGTAAGCGCCGGGGTATGCTACTGACGTTCCGCGCCACTAGTAGCTTCTAGGCTTGCGAATAGGTTAGACGTACGCCCGTTCCGCCCGTTTTTTAATGTTTTCAGCAAATAAATCTCAATTATTATAATTTTTAACTTCAATTATAATTAATTAAGGGGATTATCTATGAATGTTCTTATTTTTCCGATTTAAAATTGGTGATTTTTTATTACGTACTCACTACCCAACACCGGAGCACGCGTATTATTTGTATCACCTTAAGGGAAGAGTTAATGAAATAAAATAACACTCACACAAGAAAATCCGTTTATGGAATATTAAGGATTTATTTACATTACACTCCACCTCAACCCAAATGTATTATTATTATATATCGGAATGCCTTCAAAAGTAAAATTTTATTTTGTCTTACCTGAGTAATTTTTCTGCAGTTTTTTTTTACCCCCTATGCTTTTTTCCAAATCCAACACCTTATTTTTCCTTTGTTTGTGTTTTTCTTTATAATATTTTTTAACTGTTAATAAAATAAGTTTCGAGTCCCTGATTAGAGTGCCCTTGAGAAAATTTGTTAATGACGCAATAATAATGACATTTTATTATTGTTATATCAACATTTGCAAACATTATACATTACGTAATATTTCTTCAAAAAGTTTAACAAAACTCACACAAAATTGAAGGACTAATGTATGAAAAAAATAAGGGTGATTCTGCTGAAAGCTGAAAAGGATATTAATACACCATTTTGACTTGTCTCGCAGTGGCAGTGCCCCAGTGTTGCGAAGAGAAATGTAGGTGAGGGAGCATACTGCTGACTGGCATTTCGTGAGATATGATTAATGACTATGTTAGCACTTCCTCCGATTCCTACCCATTCTCCTTCTACACCTGCCGACCTCCCTCGTACTGATCCATAACTACTAGTCGTATAATTAAATGCTGTATCGCTGTTCAAAGTACTGTTCCGACATAACTGTTCAAATATAATAAACAATAAGGGGTGGGATGGTTTTTTTCTTTGAGATTATTTTTATGTTAGTACAGTGATTCACTAAACGTACTGTTTCTTTACTTTTTTGAGACAGATTGGTTTATTAATTTAGGTATCGCGACTCAAATAATAACAATCAAATAAGAAAAAAATAATATTGTTACCATATAAGTAATGTTCAAAATACATTATTTATATTGATACCAATAAAAAAACTTATTTAGTGTGAACCTTGGTTTTTAATCAGTTTTTAAAGTTCATCAAACCAAGGTGTTTTATAAGATAGGCTAGACCATAGGTTATTTTCAGGCTGCAGTCTGATTTTGAAAAAATCACCAATTCCTCGCTTCACGGAAGAAATATATTCTTGAAAAGTGGTTCTTAAATCGAAATTCCGTAATTCTAATTATTTTTTCAAATAAATACTATACTATACATATTGCATGACATGCTCCATGTAAAAATAATTATTGAAATATTTGAAATAAGTCTATTGTATTCTGAAATATGTAGAACAGAGATAACGCATGCATGTGTAATGCAAATATAAACAAGTCTATTGTATTCTGAAATATATATAACCGATACAACGCATGCATATGTAATACAAATATAAAGAAGTCTATTGTATTCTAAGATATGTAGAAAAGCGATTACGCATGCACATATAATACAAATATAAAGAAGTATTTTGTATTCTGAAATATGTAGAACAGAGATAACGCATGCATATGTAATACAATTATAAAGAAGTCTATTGTATTCTGAAATATTTAGAACGGAGATAACGCATGCATATGTAATACAATTATAAAGAAGTCTATTGTATTCTTAGATATGTAGAAAAGAGATTACGCATGCACATGTAATACAAATATAAAGAAGTATTTTGTATTCTGAAATATGTAGAAAAGAGATAACGCATGCACATGTAATACAAATATAAAGAAGTCTATTGTATTCTGAAATATTTAGAACGGAGATAACGCATGCATATGTAATACAATTATAAAGAAGTCTATTGTATTCTAAGATATGTAGAAAAGAGATTACGCATGCACATGTAATACAAATATAAAGAAGTATTTTTTATTCTGTAATATATAGAACAGAGATAACGCATGCATATGTAATACAAATATCAAGAAGTCTTTTATATTTTGAAATATGTAGAATAGAGATAACGCATGCATATGTAACACAAATATAAAGAAGTTTATTGTATTCTGAAATATGTAGAACAGAGATAGCGCATGCATATGTGACACAAATATAAAGAAGTCTATAGTATTCAGAAATATATAGAACGGACACAACGCATGCATATGTAATACAAATATAAAGAATCGCATAATTTATTATGAAAAATAAGGATATTCTACTCTCTTTTGTTCCGCGGAAAATTTTAGTTGATTTAAAATTTTGAAATATTTCGCATATCGATTTTTTTTCTGTTGTTGAAAATTTCTTTTCAATTCCGTGAGGTATTGGTGTATTATTATTGTTGAAAGTACTCGTATATCGCGTTCCATCTAAATTGCCAACTGACCTGATTTTGGGTCGCGACCCATAGGTTAAAAAACTATAACTTAACACATGTCATACTTAATTGTCCAATGGACTGAACTGTCAGATTTCTGAAGCTCGTTTAGTTGTCAGGGAAACGCGTATATTTCTCATGTCACCACAGCACGATCTGTAGTCTAGAATCTAGATCTCTCTACAGTCGAATAGCGAAGGGTCGAGTAACCTAAATGTGAAATTCCGTGCGACAAACCCCGTTTTTTAGTCCATTTCATACACATCACGCTAATTTCAATACAAAGCTTAGGCGCTGTTGTTCCGTTCTTTTTTCTTCTCACCAAAGCATTTTTATTAAAATTAACAAAAAAAAAAACACCTTCGTGCGCTTAATAATTATGATTAAAGTGTAACAGAATTTTGTTTGCTTATTAAATATCCGAAATATTATATTCTCATTAGCCCGAATCACCCTTTGATAAGGAGTAACATTCAGGCTTGAGAATCACACCCTGTGAACAGGAGTGGACTTAGACTGAATATATATATATACAAAAATTGAAAGCTCCAGTACAATACAGGTCTGTAAATATGAAAGCGAAATTTACTCATAGATGGCTCTTGTTGTCAATGTAGTGACTGTTAAACCACGTCATTGGCGCCTTTTTCTTGTATTTACATTTGTTTAAGACTTTTAACTCACAACAATACAAGTTTAATACAACTACATATGTTATCATTGCGTTGAACATATCTGTTTTTGTGCCTGAAAACTATTAGGTGCGGACAGCATTGATTTTCTGTTACCATTTAAAGAAAAATGCTGCAGAATCGCATCGAATGCTTGTCGAAGCTTACGGTGAGCATGCTCTTGGTAAATCACAGTGCTTTGAGTGGTTTAAAAATTCAAAAGTGGCGATTTTGGCGTGATAAATGAAGAACGTGGAAGACCACCGAGAAAGTTTGAAGACGCCGAATTGCAAACATTGTTGGATGAAATTGACGCTCAAACGCAACAACTCGCTGATCAATTAAATGTGACACGAGAAGCCATCTCCATACATTTGATAGCCATGGGAAAAGTCCAGAAAACCGAAAAACCACTTGCGAAATGCTGCTCGCCAAGTACAAAAGAAAATCATTTCTCCATCGAGTTGTGACTGGTGATGAAAAATGGATATATTTCGAGAATCCTAAGCGTAAAAGATCGGGGGTAACTCCAAGCCAACAAGCGACATCGACTGCAAGGCCAAATCGCTATGGACGGAAGACAATGCTCTGTGTTTGGTGGGATCAGAAGGGTGTTATTTATTATGAGCTGCTAAAACCTGGCGAAACCGTTAATACTGAACGCTACTAACAACAAATGATGGATTTGAACCAAGCATTGCGTGAAAAACGACAAGAATATCAAAAGAGGCAACACAAATTGATTTTGTTTCATGATAATGCACCATCGCACACAGCAAAACCGGTCAAGAAAACGATTAAGGCCTTTAGTTGGCAAATACTTTTGCATGCGGCTTACTCACCAGACTTGGTTCCATCCGATTACTACTTATTTGCATCGATGGGACACACACTTGCTGAGCAGCGCTTCACTTCTTACGAAAATGGCTCGATGATTGGTTTGCCTAAAAAAAACAACAGTTTTTTTGGCGTGGCATCCACAAATTGCCAGAGGTAAGAAAGATGTGCGGCTAGCGATGGGCATTACTTTAAATAAAATATTTTTTACCATTTTCATGCAATAAATGTGTATTTTCTATAAAAAAAATCCGGTTTCATATTAACAGACCTATGTAGATTCATCAACTTTTATTTTATCATCAACAGATTTGTTGATTCAAGTGTTGGATATAATCATCCCTACTTCTCCTCCCCTCGTTCCAATCACGGGCACATTATTGCTTCAAGTTGCTCTAAACCACTTTTCTGATGCCATCGCTAATCTTGATAAGATGTTTTCTTATACATCTTTTCCCTGTTCTTGATTGCCTTTCCAGCACTTTTGGGATTCACCTATCATTGATGCATCTAGCAATGTGCCCTACTTAGTACTCTAACCTCTAACGTTCATTCATCTTCGAAATTCGTTTTTCTATGTTTTTTTGTGTTATATTGAGTGTATGCATTGTTAGCGTTATGAAAGTTGCTATTTCAAGTTTATATTTTAGTACTTGGAAGATATGGGAATTTCATAGGCCTTTCTTAAGGTATCTTTAGCACTTCAGAGACACTAGAATGAGGCATATCTTACCAAATGCAGCCCTGGCTTTAATATGTATATTTTTAATTTTGGTTATCCTTCTCAAGCATAAAAGTATGTTTCAAATATACGAAGAACTGGCATTATGACCAAGATATACATAAAGTTAGAAATGAAAAAAATGGGAAAATCAGTGAAATAGTTGGAGCAGTATACGAAGGTGTATGAATGTAGATGAGGGTGCTATATAAAAGTGTGTGCTCGGTCCTCTCTCCCTACCCCAACAGGGAAATAGCGTGATGGTGTGTACGTTTCATATTTTGGAAACAATAATTTCATAAAATATATACTTGTTAGTTTGGGAGATTTGTAATTGAAATGTTTGTTATGCGAATATATTTCATGTTCTTATAAATGTTTGTCATTTTTATGCCATGACGATAAAAACGTATCTTTAAACGTTGATGCTTTATTAATTTCAATTAATATTACACATCAAACACATAAATTGTATTCAACATGAAGTTAAAAAATAAATAAATAAATAAAAACAAGATAGATGTATTTAATAACTTATGTTATTCTCCAAGATAATAAAAAATCCTGTTCGGAAAATAATAAAAATTATTTTTATATTTTCAAAGCCGATTATATTTTGTCAAATAATTTGTGAAATAAATACATCAAATCCGCCCCTATCTTTGGACACAAAATGGCGGCATGCCGAACAAAAAAGTTAATTGGATAGGTTTGATATTGTATTTACCGTGTGTTCGCACCGCAATTTAGTGGAGCCTCTAAGTGGGCCGAGGGAGAAGGTCCGTGGGACCCTCGTGGGGCCGAATCGATTAATTAGGGAAATGAAAAGCGCCATTAAAGCCTTGCGGCGAGATTTCTTGCGAGAAAACCCTCCCTCCTCTTTCGCACAGACGTGAAGGCCGAGAAGGTTGCGTTATTGGAACTAACGATTCTTGCCTCTTATTATTATTATTATCATAGATAAAAGTTTTTACAAAAGGTGTTTCAATGATGCGTAAAAAATAATTTTTGTTTTAAATATATTTTCGTCGTTGTTGCTGGGCTTTGTAGTCGAAGACCCCTCGTCATTCTAACATCAATTCAGTTGGAAAGCAAAGCTGTGACCCAAAGTTTTTTTAAATGAGTGCATAAATAAACTTTTCGACCACATCACTGTACTTTATAAATCAGATGAAACACCTGAAGGGAGACGGCTGGAACACGACATGTTTTTCTTCCCCTTTTTTTTAAGAATACATCTGACGAAATTCATAACTATCCTTATACCCCCGAATACAAAGCTGAAAAAAATACCTGTGTTATACGAGATAAGTAACATAGCGAGGGGTAAGAACCAGTAACTTTCCGCACGGAAGTCCAGTGTAAATAATCCACCCCTATAAAAAGTAATATAAATATATTTTATTTACTTCACTGCCAAATTTGAAAAAAAATCCTTTTGGTAAATAAACCTCACGCATTTCCAATGAAATACGATACCAGTTTGACCTAAGCATTGTTTTCGTGATAAACTGGGATCAATCCGCCTGAAGAGATCCTCAAAACAGGAAGTAGAAACACATGATGGGCTTATTGTCACGTGACAATATCTTTTAACCAACCAGGAAGGTGTTAATGAGGTCTTAAGTGAAAACCAGACAAGGAGTCCTTTTTTTATAAAATCTAGGTTCCAAATCTAGGTTATCAAAAAGGCCACGGAGGCTATCTTCTATTATGGAGTATTTTAATCTGAAATTTTACAAAATGGAAACCTTTAAAAAAATTAAAACCATCATTTTTCTATTTTATTACACTTTGTTGTAAACAATACAACCTAATGGGCTTTTTTGCCACTTGACAATCTCTTCAAACCAACCAGAAATGTATGGAAGATTTAATTGAAAATCAGACTAAAATTCTTTAAAAAAAATGGGTATCAACAAGAAAAGAACCTGTAGTCCCCGGATTGGAATACATGCGTCTTACTAACAATGCCAATAATCTTTGTTGGCACTTTTATTTAATTTTGGACATCATATATTTGAAAAATAAAAACCATTTCTTTCCATTTTATATTTGAACACTTAATACAATATAATACGACTATTTTTTAGAAGAAATCCTCTCCTTAAGGCAACATTTAAACTTAATTAATAAACGAATTTCCTTAATATGAGAATATTCTTAACATCAAAAAGACAAGGAAGATAAACTAAATAAAAGTTCCATCTACAAATAAAAATATGCTTGTACTATATATTAAAAGTACATACATCGGAATGACACAAATAAATATAGACACTGGAACACAAGGAAATAAGCGTTCTGTATCTTATAAAAAAAAACAGAATTTGTGACCTTTATTATTCTAGAGTCAAATAATAATTTCAAAAATACTCAAATTTATATAAAACAATTAATTTAGAATTATTACAAATACACTATGCCATAAGCAATCACAAAATATATTGAATGACCAAACAATAGAAAAGGTTGTTAACCCCTCTGAAACATTTTTCTTTTAGGTCAATTAACCACACACGTTTTCGACGTAACATGATACCAGTCATGCCTAATTATTGCTCTAGTAATAAACCGGATTCATTTGGCCTGAAGACAGTCTCGGAAGCATCATCAGCCCGTCTCCATCCAAATTTGAACATAGACCTCCCCTCTCCTCCTCCGTTTCTCTCTTTCCTGGGCACATCGTTTCCAGTTGCTCTCGGCCACTCTTCTAATGCATTCTGACCACCGTGTCTGAGGACAACCCACCCTTCTTCTTCCCTGTCTTGGGCGCCACTCCAGCACTCCAGCGCCACCAGTCTCGGAATATGAGGTAGAAACACGAGTAGCGGGATTAATTTTTTAAGCGGAACAACAAAGAAATGTATTGTTTAATATTCTTACGTGAAGTTCCACAAAGCTAAACTTTTAACTTTGATAGTAAATATTTTTTTTTTATCAAATATACATGGAAATGTAAGGTAAGAAAATATATATAAGAGTAAGAGAAAATAAAAAGATGGATACCATTTACGATAACAATAAATTAACTTAACTTTAATAATAAACTGCATGAAAATATAAGGAAATAAAAAATATGTTAGAGTAAGAAAAAAGAAAACGGCACAGATCTTTTATGATAACAATAAATTAACTTACCTATAATAATAAATGAATTTATATGTTTTACCAAATACCACACTGCATTAATATATAAGTAAATAATAAATATATTAGAGTAAGAGAAAAGGAAAGGGTAGAGACCTTTTATGATAATAATAAATTAACTTAACTTTAATAATAAATGAATAATTTTTTTATCAAATACCGCACTGCATGAACATGTAAGGAAAGAAAAAAAATATTGGAGTAAGATAAATGAAAAGGATTGAGAGCATTTATGATAACAATAAATTAACTTAACTTAAATAATAAATGAATTCCTTTTTTTATCACATACCACACTGCATAAAAATATAAGGAAAGAAAAAATATATTTGAGGAAAGAAAACGATAGAGACTATTTATGAAAATAGAAATGGATCAAATAGTGAGAGAATGGATAGCGGGAACATGTACAACAAGATACCCTTACGGACATCTCAATAATATTGATTTCATCATTTACACTTTTTCTTATCTCTGCAAGGTTCTCCAGCCGTAACCCTTCATTTACTTTATGTAGAATACGGACAACATCCTTTGGATAATGGATAGCGGGAACATGTACAATAAGATACTCTTACGGACATCTCAATAATATTGATATTATCATTTACACTTTTTCTTATCTCTGCAAGGTTCTCCAGCCGTAACCCTTCATTTACTTTATGTAGAATACGGACAACATCCTTTGGATAATGGATAGCGGGAACATGTACAACAAGATACTCTTACGGACATCTCAATAATATTTATATCATCATTTACACTTTTTTTTATACCTGCAAAGTTCTCCAGCCGTAACCTTTCATTTTCTTTATGTAGAATATGGACAACATCCTTTGGATTTTCTTATGAATTGTTTTATTCATGTATCAAAATTTCGCAACTTCATTTATCGAAATATATAGTGTCAATATGAGTGGAAGATGTTTGCGGAGTAAGACCAATGAATTTTTTGAAAGATCTAGTAAATGTTTTTTTTCGAAGAAGAGAATGTAAATTAAGATAAATTGTCGGAATAGTTTTAGAATGTACCATATATTGATGTGGAAGGGGTGAAATACGGGTAGTGAGATAGGAAAATCTGGCACTCTGACCGTTCTGCCTACCTCGCAGGGAAAATATGTGATGTTATCTTCTTCTTCTCAGTGTCATGTCAGGTCCCCCCAACGTTGAATATCACTTGAGAGTAGATATCTTCGCCTCCGGCAGCCCGAAAAGATCTCCAACGCCCCTTATGCCAGTTCAATCACGTGTATTGCGGAGCCATTAGGTTGGCCTCCTGCCAACACTTCTTCGGCCTTCGGTGATGTTATACATATGCATTAAAAATATCCAATTTTTTTCTCAATCAATGCCTTCTAGGAGAATGTTTGGATGATTAAAATCACCCGTATTATAACAAAACATAAGATATTTTTAATTCTTGTAACGTGGAGAAGGAAAAAAAAAATTTTTTGTAGCCATGCATTTATTTCTAGTTTATGATTAAATAATACTCGTTTCATACATATACATACATACAATATGTTATAACGCAATTACGTAACGTGTAATAGATGAAAATCATATACTCCATATTTTCCATTTTACATAGATCATTTCTTGCACTAGTGAAGCGAAGGAAGTTAACGAGAAATCCAATATCACAATTACTCTCTTGAAAGCCCTATCACCCCTTAATAATTACATACACCTCAACGTCCTCTAAAAATTAGAGTCACCCCTAGGAGACGATATTACCCCCGTTGAGAATTGCTGATTTAAATCAATCATAATCGAGTTACTTGTATCGTCGTGCAAAGCAATTTATTTACTTCTTGTGCCAAATTTTCATCACATTTTGATAATGATTGAGCGTAACAGAGTTTGTACCACAATTAAATTACCATAAATCTGTCAATTCACATTCATTCGTGGAAAAATAAAGAAACGGCATCCCATTTCAGGAATAAAAACTCCTTTATCTGAACATATTTCAGAATAAAACAGTTGTCAAGAAAGTTACCAGCGATACGACAAGTAAAAAAACAAAAGCTAAATAAAATGTTCAAAAAAATGTCTTGTTAAAAAATGTAATGACTCGAATTACCTTGTTTACGATTTTCACATTAAAATAATAAACGGATAAGCTAAAATTATTTCTTGATATGTACACAAGTACATAAATAAATATAAGTAAAAATAAATATAAGTACAAGTAAATATAAGTACATTTGCTCGATGGGTTCCACAAAGACTCCGTTTTATACACATCTGCTATTAAAACTTCCTCCATCTTGTAAAATCTCTTGGTGACATAATAAAATAAGCCAACCTGTCTGTTCGCTAGGAGACTAACTTGGTGACTAATCGTCACGTAGCGTGGCGTGAAGCGTGCAATGTGGCTATTGCGATAGTATGCGGTTCGTTGATTTGCTAGGATGTGTCACCTTGCTCGCAGCGTAGTTCTAAGCACCAAGCGAGGCTCCTACCTGTGTGGCCTATGCCTAAGTGATTGTTGGAATAAACCTTATATTTATAAAGTATATAAATTAAAGTTTGATATATGTATGTGTGTTACAAAAAACTACCCAAGTTCAGCCAAGTATATTTACGTAACAGTGGAAAATATATTTTAGATTTTAAAAGAAAAAAAAGCTCGTATAATATAATTGTTACACAAATTTCTTTAAATTAAAATATTTTTTCGAAGAGTAAAAATCGTATGAATCTTATGTATGCAGAGAACTTAATTTATTAAATAGGCTTTTCTTGAGGTATTTCTGGTATCGAAGGCTTTAGAATGAAGGAAAGATTATCAAATACAATCCAGGCTTAATTGCGATAACTAAATCATGAAACCAAATTAAACCAGTAAAATAAATTTACTTAGCATACAAAATTTTATAAACTGTAAAAAAGCTCGTATCTTTATTTAACTTCGTATATTATTATTTTTTTCAATATTTGTTTTTGCAATGAAGCATAAAATCTTTTAATATTGAAATATAAGAAAAATATTATCTGTGGAAGTAAGCCAGTATAATATATGGCAAGTTACTATGTCAATATATGTTTATGGTACAGGAGTGTATTACATATATTAAGCGATTTGTGAATGTCTTCTCTTTCTCGCAAACGGTATATGGAAATGAAGGAAATGAAAGAGACGGAGTATGCACATACTAGTAGTGGAACCTTAACTATCGGCAGAAATGTCTATAGTTCGCCCCCGGGACGCGAGATGTTACCAAAGTTCAGCGTGCAATAATAATTTCCATTTTAAGCAGCGCTCTGATATTCGTAGGGGGCTCCGATGATAGAACATCCTGACTAGTTTAAATCTCTCACAAAGCTTAATCCCGATTACGAATGGGGTTATCCAGTTCTTAATACCGTTTATATTGTGCATACTGAAGTTTAGAATAGAAATTGTGTCATGATAAATTATGGCTTTTATTTGTGTTTACTAAACGAAGTATTTTAAGAGAAGCAAAACTGGGTACTCATAATCTCAATATAAGGGTATGCAAGCGAGACTTGGACGTTGCAAAAAGTGACAAAAGTTAGGTAAGCGCGGTAGAAATGAGAGTTATGCGTAGAATGTGTAGAAAAATAATGTTTGCCATAATAAAGAATGAAAAAATTACGGATTAAAAGAAAATGGAGAGATTAAGATGAAGGAAAGAACATTGAAATGGTTCGGCCATGTAGAAAGAATGAATTTTGAAAGATTTACAAAAATAATCTAGTAGTATAAAAGGTATGAGAAGTTTAGAAATATTAAATATGCATGGCCGTGGGATAACGCACAGGACTTCCATCCGAAAGGTCGTCGGTTCGAACCACGCGCTGTGCTACTCCCCTCGAACGACACAGGGACTTTTTTCCGCGTAGTGTTCGAGGGTATAAGGATACATATGACTTCGGTCATATCTATTCTTTAAAAAAAAAAAACAGATAAAAAAGAAAACCTGGGATGACCAAAATAATCTAAGTCTGAAAAAAGTAAGAACGAAATGCCTTTGTAATAGACGATTATGCATGGCGAGTTGTATGGACGAGGCAGAAGTGAAATATGTGAACATTATCGAAAAAAGTTTATACATGTTCTCTCTGCCAACTTCAATAACTACATGGCATGACGATGATGCTACTTAAGTCAGAAGTCGTTTGTGTTTGCATGTTCTCGTACAAGTCAATTCAAATATTTAAAAACAAATATATTACCAACGACGTATATAACAATATTATTTTAAACTCGTTTTGGAGAGTAACTTGTTTTTTTTTATGATAAAAAGAACAATTATAATAATTAAGCACATTTTATAAAGCACCATTTACAAAACAGACTCTTTTCAAAAGCTTCAAGAAACTAGGGAATGGACCCAATCTTATTGACAGACCAACCATATAAAAAAACAAGTAGAGTGAAATGATAGAAAGGTACGGTCTTTAAATGGACACTTCCCCGCAATTGCACGTTAAAAACTATGATATAAGTATGTCAAACTGATAAATGATGTACGGAGAATTTAACAGTACCGATATCCTTCGAAACTTCTATTATTATCTAATAAGAACCAAATTAAAATATGCATCTACAATTTGGGCTCCTCATCAGTTCACATATAAAAACAATATAGAACAAATACAAAAAAATCCTCAGATATCTATCGTACAGAACAAAGGGCGATTATTCAAAATACGTTCACCATGTCGAACTGCTCACGGTGTGTAACTATAGAAGCCACGAAACAAGATGGCAAGAATCCATTGCGATATTACTACTTAAGGTTTTTCAACGTTGCTTTAACTGTCCCGCGATACTAGAAGCACTATATTTTCATGTACCACCCTCTGTTCTACATACCAACTTACAGAACGAATATCATGATTCAGTCAGGCGTGGTATAGACATATTGAACCAATTTAATGACACTGTTGATATATTCTCGTTACTGCCTAGCAGTATGAGAAGAATCCTGGCTGATATTCTCCTAACGAATAAGCTAACTCTAGAAGCAGATCCTCTTTGTGTAACATGAGAAATCCGTGGAAAGTGGATAAAAAAATGCCATGAACATATTGAAATTTGAAACCTTATATGGAAAATATATAAAAAATGATCCAATCCATATTCTATCATATAATATGGAGGTATGTGAACGAACATTGTGGCACGATGTTAATACTTGTTTTTATTATGAAATTTAAACGTGAAACACAGATTTTAACTGCTTGATAGTTTTACAAATAAAATATAACTAGGTGAGTTTTTTTTTTTAAATTTAAATGTGAACTTTCAGTTGGATATTTTTTTCATGTTCACGTCTATTTTGCGTTATTGAAAGCAAAATGTGGGTACATGTGAATGATTTTAGTACAGAAAAAAAAATCGACAAATGCCTGACTTCGAATAGACGGTGAGATAAAATAATATTTTTGCAGCTTGTATTCAAACTGATAACTTTATTTATTTAGACACACACAGTTTTTAGCTACCTTTTTTAACCTCTTTTTGGTCACTTTTTAAGTAATGAAATTTATTATTCCTCTGAGACAAAACCAAACACTTCTACGAAGAAAAGTAATTGAACCTTTCTCGTGAAGAAGCATTTCTACTTCTTCTTGGAATACCTTGTTTACTTGTCTGAAAAATTACATCCATAAGAATCTTGTTACATGTTTCCTGGAACAGATGCAGAGTACGTATACACAGGTTATATATCCACGATACACGTCAGGACCCTCATTTTCCATAATTTTATCGTGTAATATTACAAATGAAATTCAATATTTCTAAGAATGTAGCATGATTGAAAGTCGGATGTTTTGTCAACTATGTAATATATGTCACAGCCTCCATGACCTAATTGGCCAGACATATATAATTTTTAACCTGGTTTCCAGATTTCAACACGGTACCCGGGAGTAACGGATTTGATTTACGTTGAAAACAATTCATTTTCAAAAGGGACTCAATCTGGTTTACATGCACATAAGACCTCTATAACATCTTTACTTGGTTGTATTGTATACAACGAAAGTTTAGTACGATATGTAAATAATACAATGGTTATTTCAAGATGCTATTTTTAATAATATACATACAAAACATCGCACCGTTTCTTTGCTGGGGTGGACAGAGATGGCAGAATGTTAAACTGTCCTATCTTCACCAGCATATTTTGTCTCTTCCACATATATGATATACTCTTCAAAAATCTCCATTGATGTCTATTCCTCCTTACGTTTCCTTTTTAAAATATCATTCTCTTGATTTAACTATGCTTTTCTTGATATTCTTTTATTATGTCTTCCACTCACATTTGCTCTATATATTTGTTTTATTAGTCTTTCTTAGTTTACTCGTTCCACATGCCTAAACCATTTAAAAGTGCTCTTCTTCATATTATTCAATACATCAGCTTTAAGATAACATTCCTAACTAATCACTTTATTCCGAATTCTGCCATACATTATTACCCTATGTTTTCTTCCCAGTTTTCATCTTTCACTCTTGTTTCCAGCAAAACAAATACAGATTTAAATTTATTTTTATATAATCCAAGTTAAAGTGTTAAACCGATGTAGAATCCACCTACTCAAGTAAATTCAAATAACTTCGCAAATCCCTCTAGCCTTCGCTATGTACGAGTACGTATGGAATACGCGTCAATAGGGAATTTATATCGATCTCTAAGAGCCTTTAATTTAAACGCTGCATAATCCACACTTAATTAAACTATTAATCATCAGACAATTGCGTCACAGCCTTTTGCTAAGGGAAGGAGTACTTATCCAGCACCTATGGGATATACTCCCCCAAGATATAATGGCCAGAGGCTTTAATAGATTCCAACGACTAAGCGATGTACGGAACTAAACTTTTTGATCGATAGCGTTTGGGGTTTGCTGGAGAAGTTTCTAATATACTCGAGTTTTTAATTGTTCAAACACTTGTTCGTTCTTAAGCTCTTTATTCTTTTTCTTTGATCTATAGCGTGTTGCTTAATTTAACATGTCATGATGATCTTGATTGATATTCAATGAATATAGACTCAGGAATGCGGATATAAATCGATAAGTGGACAGCGGGTAAATAAATAACAAGTCTTGACAGTTGAATGAATGACAATAATAATATGTTTATTTCTAGGCGCGCAAGTATTTTATACAAATGGGTGAGCCAGTTCGCGATACATGCTCCGTCTCACTCTGGCATGTGAGTTGGCGGTAGATTATTTATTTGTATTTGGAGATGGCTAGACAAATCGCAGGTACTACAAAAATAGTAAATATTATTGCTGTTCTTGACGTGTAGCAATCTATGAATACTTCATCGGTCATTGACTATGTATGTTTATTATTTCAACAATAATTAATTCAGTTTAATTATGTTTACAATTCATTTATCCAATTATTTATTTATTTATTTATTTAGGTAGGATCCTACAGATCTATAGATCATGATCTGTTTGTTCCACTTGTTCTCCTTCTTGTGACGTGGATTGCCAGGTGTCACGCCATCGCCCGCCCTTCAAGGGTCACGTGTCGCCCTTCAAGGGTTCTCTTGAAGGGCGACACGTGGAAGTCTGTCGTCTTGCATTCTGTTTACATGTTCGTTCCAGTATCACCTTCGTTGTCTTCCATACCTGACGATGTCTTCCGTACTATGCTTTCTCCTTATTTCAGTGTTTCTGATTCTATCTCTTAGTGTGTTTCCGGTTATACATCCCAGTGTTTTCATTTCCGAGGTTCTTAGGAGAGATTTTGTTCTAGATGTGTCTGCTCTGGTCTCTACTCCGTATGATTAAAAAAGCACTCCAGTGGTTCTAAAAGTGTTAATTGAATTAAATTATGCTATAAAACCTTATATAAAACATTAATATCAATTTTACCTCTATCTCCATAAAAAAAATTAAACGTCCCTGGGACTGGAAAAATGTTTTAGGCATACGAGCCTGAAGGGTTAAATGATTATATATGAACGAGGTCATCCGTATACCCCCGAATACTAGACGGAAAAAATTTGAGGGGAGTGGTACTGCGCGAGTTGAACCAGCGACTTTCTGCACTGAAGTCCGACGCGTAACAGCGCGGCCAGGCACCTCTAAAGGTAGTATTTTCTCAGATGATGGGAGATTAACAATCACCGAAGGATATCGAGCAGCGTGTAGTGATATAAATCAAGGTCAATCGGGCACTATGTTATATATATATATATATTTATATATATATATATATATATATATAAATATATATATATATATATATATATATATATATATATATATATATATATATATATATATATATATATATATATATATATATATTTATATATATATATATATATATATATATATATATATATATATATATATATATATATATATAAATATATATATATATATATATATATATATATATATTTATATATATATATATATATATATATATATATATATATATATATATATATAAATATATATATATATATATATATATTTATATATATATATATATATATATATATATATATATATATATATATATATATATATATATATATATATATATATATATATATATATATATATA